>APFE031323253.1:314373-332916 GCA_000404065.3 Pinus taeda | reverse complement strand
ATTCATACCCTTCAATCACATCAGCCATCTGTGAGTCAGTCATGGATTACTCCAAACTATTGTTTTTCAAAACTTGACATAATTTTTGTGTCGTGGGCCCTCCTACAACAGGTCGCTTCTTATTAACTTTAGCTCACTATCTAGGAAGTTGATCTAGAAACCTTCAATACCTTGGAGGTTGCATGCCTTAATGGCAAGTTTCTTGCATTTGAAAACAAGTTCTCATCATTTACCTTCGATTGAATGTTTATATGAGTGTTCAACTTCAGGATATCTTTTCACACTTCATAGATTGTATTGGAAGTACCTTCAGAGCCATTGTCATTATTGGTGATTTCTCTCATGCTTGTTAACGGTTCACATCGTTGGCCGATAATCAATTGGTTCTACATGTTCAACTATGAGACATTCACTTACATGGATAGATTTGTACTATAGATCAAGAGATGGAGATCAAGACCCTGGATTTAGTTTCCTCCATCTAGGCTGCATGGAGTTATTAAACATTCATGATTGTAGACATAGATCCATTAATGGCTACATCCATACTGTTTCTTTTGCTGACATGGATATTTAGATGTATTTTCATACTTGTTCTCTAAGACATTTATGCTCTGAGTATGGTAATTCCTACCTCAGCGATGATTTTATATTACATTTTAACATTTGATTGATTGTTTCAGGTCTCCAACTAAGATATCTAACCTGAACCTTGGCATGATAAAGTGCGTCAGTCATCAAACATCTCTTCTAAATTGACACTTTAGGGGGCAATTTGTTACACATAATTTTGTTGCATTAGGAAAATGACTGTCAGTTTGGATCTTTTTCTATGCATCAAAGTGTTCCAAAGCATCCCTGTGCAAGGTTAGAACCTAAACAGACCCAGAGATAATGAAATTCCTAGATCTCAAGGCCCAAAAACCTTTTTTTTACTTCTTGCGCACTTCTCTAGTTATTTTCTATTCATACACATAAGAAATCATTAGAAGCTACACAAAAGTGTGCTCTATCTTACACTGTGGCCTGCGCAAAAGACTCAATGCAAGTAAAAAATAAAAATTAAAGTCTAGAAGCTTTGTTAGTCAAATCTTTCCCAACTAACAACTTCGAATTGATGATTAATCAAACCTGATCCCTCCCATCATGGAGTTACTTCCCTCCCTTTGAGGATCCCCTATCCCACCATTTGTGGACCTCATCCCTTAGGAAGAGGATCCCAAACCTCCTCCTCTTGGCCTATAAATCAAGCACGGGTGAGAGGATTTGAGAGAACCATTGAAGGTATTCTAATGCTATATAAATAAGGCTAGAAGGCTTTTCATCCAAGAAGGTTGGAGATCATGGGAAGAGGCTTATAACATCAAGGCATTGAGGTTGTAAGTTTGTTCTCCTTTTTATTCAATAAAAGGCAATTGCTCTTTCCTAATCATGTCTATTTTGATATCAGTTGTGAGATTCCTTGATCACTCACATTGGTTATGATTGATTATTGGTTCAATTTATGATATCTGTTGAGTTAAGTGTTTCATTTATCTTTCATTTTATATAATAGATGCTTTGATCCTTTGTGTGTTTTTGTCTATGAAAATATCCTTCGAAACATAATGGAGAAGTTGTTGAAAGCACTAGAACGGTCTCTAAAGCATAAAGGAGAATCCAACTATGAAGGAACTGAAAGGACTTTGAGAAGAACTTCATTAAATCAGTAATTTATCCCTCGCATGTTGCTTTTTTCAATAAATCATAATCTAAGGAAAGGTAGAAATTATTTTCTTGTTTGTTACTATATTTCATTGGAGATTATGGAGATCCGTCTTGTCCACAAGAAGGATTATTCCACCTAACATATGGTAGCATCGAACAAGTGTTATACTCCTAAATGATGTTAAGGAACACTGGATATCCAAAACCTAGAAAACGTTTCATGAGATGAGCTTGGGAAACACCTTAATTAAATTCATTTTCCATAATTAAAATATTTCCCAAGTGTAACTTAAGAAAAGTGGTAAATTAAATATGATTAATTAAGGATGTTTGAGATTTCTCTATATACTTCTATTCACGAATTCTAATTGATCTTAATCATTGATGAATATTAAATATTGGTTGTTAAAGACTCAACGAGAGATTATAAGAATAGGTCGATAGGATTGGAGATAACATCAGTGAGATTTGGGTGATCAAGTTGGGAGAGATAGATTGAGCTACCTAGTTTGCAATCTTCAACAAGGGAGAATTTCAGGCTAGAGGGAGAGCATTGGAGAGAGGGAGCAACAGATAATTTGGGATTAGGATTCGATAGAGTTTCCTAGTGATTTTCTAGCGCCAGAGTGGGAGGAAAAGGGAGGTTGAATACATCTACAGAGGAGGCCATACAAGCAGTGCGAGTTACTAGAAAACCTAGTGCGAGTTACAACAATAGCCACATATCAATAGCTAGAGGCTAGATCTACCTCCAAAAGGAGGTGTGAGTGTTTTCTAATGACAAAGGGAGGAAAGAATACTCACTTTGAGCT
This sequence comes from Pinus taeda, assembly GCA_000404065.3. Lineage (NCBI taxonomy): Eukaryota > Viridiplantae > Streptophyta > Pinopsida > Pinales > Pinaceae > Pinus > Pinus taeda. Next base: position 330,397 of record APFE031323253.1, on the reverse strand, counting down.
AGTTTCCAGGTAGTGTGAGTTATCCAGAGGCAAGATGACTCACTTTGAGCTAGTTTCCAGGTAGTGTGAGTTACAAGTTGTAATGTGATAACTAGTGTGGGGTTCGATAAGGCCAAACTAGGTTGAGTTGATTAGCAGAGGAGATATTTGATCTCTAGATTATTTTTCTAGTATTTTTCTATAGGATAGCTAGTTTAGCATCCAATTGTAATCATTCTCAGATTTTTGCATAATAAAATAAACCCTCATCTCTTGCATTGGTTTCCTTTCGAGGTTTTTTTGGGGATATTTAGTCCAAAAATATTGGTGTCATTTTTATTGTGTGCATGCATTTATTTCTCAGTTCCTAATTTATAGTTATGCAACATATTTTTATTATGAAGAATGCATCAATGATTTATTCATTATTTGTCGTAAACAAATAAACTGATAACAAGCTAGAAGAATAAACTCTAGTTGGTGCATACAAGGAAATTTCACATGGTACTAGAGCATTGTTGATCATATCAGAGGCTCAGAAGTGAAGGAAGAAAAAATTTGTAGTTTCAAAGGGATATTTGAGCACAATATTTCCATATTTGCACAGGCCAACCAGGAAGTGCGAATTGTTGGGGCAGAAAAATTGATTTCCAGTTCAAGGTGAAGGAAACGCTTGATTTGGCCTAGAAGCAGTAGTAGCAGGTAGTGGATTTACCAAATAGAGGGTTTTGATGAGTAGATTAGTGATTTCCTAGAGTATAATGGGGCATAGAGACTTACAAAAAGGGTTTGCAGTTACAGATTTGCACAAGGAAAGAAGAGAAAAGCCCATAGAGGCAAAATTTCCAGTTTATTTCTCATTGGGTTTCTAGTTTTCTAATGCAGGAAGGAGGTCATGATTTCTAATAGCAGAAGGTCATAGAAAACTTATCATTCTAGCTAATGTGAGTTTTAGGGTTTACAATGCATGTTTTAGATTCCAGAGAAGGACTTCTGAGAGGTAGGGTGAGTTACCCAGTAGGCTATGTGAATTCCAAGAAGGACACTAGAGGCAAGTGCAATAACAAATTTATGCATTTCCCAAGGGAGTGGAAGTGTAGGAAGAAGGTCGGGTTAAGCTTCCAGAAGGATAAGGATATTTCCAATAGATATGTCTCTAATTTACTTTGGTTTCATAGAGATGGATTCAAAAAGACTCGGAGATCAGGATAGAAATGACTGAGCCTCTTATTTTGGCATCTGGAAAGCTAGAATGAAATTCCTACTAGATTATCACGACTTGAAGGACTTCATGACAAATGTCATGGAAAAACCAATAGATCCACAATAGTTGGTAACCTTAAATAAGGAGATGGCCAAAGCCAAAACGATGGTTCTAGACGGGGTTCAAAATCATATTGTCACGCATATTGCTAAGAAAAATATGACAAAGGACATGTGGGATGTCATTGTGAAGTTATACCAGGATTCATTTGAGAATCGTAAAATGATCCTAAAGGAGAAGATGAGGATAAGAAATATGCAGAAGAGTGAGAATGTAACTTCCTATCTCACCAGGATTCATAGTGTCTGAGACAAACTTGCAGTTGTTGGAGAGAAACCAACAGATGATGAATTGGTGTGCATGACCCTCAACAAGTTCTCTAAGGAGTGGCATACATTCATATAAGTAATTTATCGGTAAGATACACTTCCAAGTTGGCAGTGCCTATGGAGTAACTTCATTATGGGGGAGCTCAGTCTCAGCCTCGTAAAAGGTATTATAAAAAATAGTAGCAAGGGACTAAAAGTTGAGATGGAGAAAGAAGAAAGCGTAGCCCTTGTAGGTAAACGAAAGGCAAAGAAGGGTCCCAATTAGGGACATAACTCAAAAGGAGGAGAGAATAAGAAGAAAGACCCATCAAAGGTCAAATGATTCCTATGTGGTGAATTTGGTAACTACGTCACCGAGTGTCCCAAAAGGAAGAAGGACAAGAAGGGGCAACAACAGATACCAACTTTGATGGAGATCAACGATTTGACCTCTAGATTGGAGGAATTTGCATTAATAACAATGATACCTCCGGATGGAGTAGGAGCATGATGCTTCAGAGATTAGTATGGGTAGGGTCCATAAGTGAATAGTAGGAAGTCTAGATCAAATCTAAGATTTTTTCACATGGATCAATACCTTTGCTACAAGGGGCCACAATACAAAGTAGCAGGAGGGTTGTGGTGTTAGCGAGACACAGTCAGACCTTCAGGGGCAGTTGCAGAGCGAGCTGTAGTCAAATACATGAGTAACAATAGAAGATCCAATTGGGTGCAGTTAGATGCTCAATAGATAGTGTAGAGCTAGTTGCAGTCAGAGACTCAAAGAACAGTCGCAAAGCCATTTGTAGTGATATAGTAGATCAAGGATATCGAGTTTCTAGTTGCAGTTACAAGAAATTCATGTTATGAGGTGTAAGTGTGAATTACCTAGTTATAGAGTGCAGAAACATTTCTAGAGAGACTAAGACTCCATGAGTGGATTTCCAGTTAAGGTGGCAATGTTAATTGGCCAACAGCTGATAACATGCACAGTTCCAGCCAGAGAAAGACTCCATGAGTAGGTTTCCAATCTAAGAGAGATTTCTCAGTTCTTATTCAAAGGGATATCGAAAATCATTATTGAAGTAGTTTACATGGAAGTTCAGTGATAATAGCAACGCAGCAACCACAAAATCATGAGTTAGCAAAATATAACATAGGATGGTTCAACTACAGAGTTAGCAGTGAATCAGAGTTTGCACAGTAGCTCAGTGGACAACGAGACCTAGTTGTATCATAGATGTCAGACACCAACAATGTGGGTTAGTCCAACTACATGATTTTATCATGGAATTACTCAGTAGATGGGTATAATGGAGAAAAACTTCCTCGCTAAGAGGGTTTGTTAGTTTTTTGTTAGTATATGGTACCATCAGACAAGTGTTCTAGTCTCATATGATGCTAAGAGGCTAAGGAACACTAGATCTCCAAAACCAATAAGAGGTTTTGTAAGATAAGCTTGGGAAACACCTTAATTAAATTTATTTTACATAATTAAAATATTTCCTAAGTCTAACTCAAGAAAAGTGGTAAGTTAATGATAATTAATTAAGGATGTTTGATATTTCTACATAGATTTATATTGATGAAGTCTAATTAATCTTAGCCATCGATGGATATAAAATCATGGTCGTTGAAGACTCAACTAGAGATTATAAGAGTGGATTGAAAGGTTTTGAGATAACATCAGTGAGATCAAGGTGATCAAGTTATGAGAGGCAAATCGAGCTACCCATTTTGAGAGCATTAGAGAGAGGGAGCAACAAAAAATTTGGAAGGAGGATTATAGAGAGTTTCCTAGTGATTTTCCATTTTTAAAGTGGTAGTAAGGGGAAAGCTCAATAAATTTGTAGAGGAGGCCATATAAGCAATGTGAATTGCGAGAAACCCTAGTGCCAACTACCAGAAAAGCCATAGATCACCAACTAGAGGCTGGATATTATACTTTCGAAAGGAGGTGTGAGTGGGTTTCTAGTGATAGAAGGAGTCCAAACGACTCACTTTGAGCTAGTTTCCAAGTAGTCTAAGTTATCCAGAGCCAGTAGTGTGAGTTCTAGGCTATAGTGTGAATAACTAGTGTGGGATTTGAGAGATCCAAAGGAGGTTGAGTTGATTAGCAGAGGATATATTTGATCTCCATATTATTTTTCCATTATTTTTCTGGAGCATAGCCAATTCAACATCTAATTTTAATAATTCTCAAATTGTTTCATAATAAAATAAACTCTCATCTACAACATTTGTTTTCCCTTTCAGGGTTTTCTAGGGACATTTAGTCCAAAAATATTTGTGTCATTTTTTTTGTGTGTACATCTATTTTTTAGTTCCTGATTTACAATTCTGCAACGTATTCCTATTGTGAATAATGCACCAATGATTTATTTATTATTTTTCATAAACCAATAAACTGCTAACAAGTTAGAAGAATAAACTCTAGTTGGTGCATTCAAGGAAATTTCAAATGATCCACCTTGACACCATCATGTGACAGAATATGACCCAAATATTCCACTAGTTGAACCATTAAGGAACACTTGGAAGGCTTTTCACTTAGTTGGTTCTCTTCCAATAGTGTCAATACCTTGTTAACATGTTGTGCATGCTCTTCCCAAGGCTTGTTGTAAATTATTATGTCATCAAAAAATACTAGCACAAATTTTCTAAGGAAGGGTTTGAAAAATAGAATTCATCAAGCTTTGAAAAGTTGAAGGTTCATTTGTAAGTATAAATTGCATAACCAAAAATTAATAACAACCTTCATGTGTTCAAAATTATATTTTGGGAATATCTTCTTACATCATTCTAATTTAATGATATCCAAAATGAAGATCCAACTTAGTAAAGAAAATTGCTCCATGCAATGCATCTAACAATTCATTAATGACACGAATAGGAAACTTATCTTTGATTTTCATTTTGTTGAGTTGTTTGTAGTCTAGACACATACGCCACCAACCATTATTTTTAATAACCATCACCACTAGTGAAGAGAAATCACTATGGCTAGGCTGAATGATGCCCACCTCTTACATCTCTTGAACCATTATCTCACTCTTTTTTGCATGTGGATATCCATAAGACCTAATGTTAGTTGTTACACTTCCAGGTCACAAATGAATAGCATGGTCATGTTCTTGGATAGGTGAAAGACCCTTAGTAATTTCTCCAAATACCATAACATGATGTTCGATAAGTTTTTGAAGATTTGCTGGCACAGAGGATAGAAATGTTTGAACATCTAATGAACACAATTATGCAACTACAACTTGGTGTCCAATTTTTAGCACGTTTTTCATGCTATTAGAGTTTATCACCTTATTACATTTCCCTTGGATACCTCTAAACTCAATTTCCTTTCCTTCTGATAAAAATATTACGAAAGATCTTAGAAATCGAGGACCATTGTTCCTAATGATTGTAACCATTGGACCCCTAAAACAACATCAACACCACCCATTTGGATTGAAATCATGGGACTAACCAATAAATTGTTGGGTTGTGTTATATTCCTTCCACGACTAGCCCACGTAGTTAACCAAAGGGTTAGAGGGGAGGCAAAGCCCCCCCTTCGTTGCGCCAATTACATAGCGAGGGGGTCACAGGGGGTTTGAGAGGTGTGGGTAACCCCACTCTATGGGGCCTGGGGCAGCGCCCTAGAAAATTTTGGTTTTGGAACCTGTTGTTAGGTTGGGTAGACCTACCTATGGTTTTGTGCATGATTTTCACACATGGTTTTGGACGCAATGGTTTTTGGGCCATGGTATTGGATGCTTCGACATGTATAAATATGTATTGTAACATTGAAAGGAACATAATGAAAAATCAAGCTGGTAGTCTTGGTTTTGGGATCCAAGAGAAAATCTCTGTGTATATGTGTTTTATGTGTTATGCTCTCGCATTTTTTTATTTTATATGTTTTAGAATTCGTATCCAGGTAATTTTTGTACGGGGTTAAAACCTACATTTGGTATCAGAGCTATTTTGGCTTCAAGGGGATGCCTTTGTTGCTGAGGGGTTTCACTCGGGCCTGTGGCAGACCCTATTTAGTGGGAGATCTACGAGATCGATTCAGGTGGTGAAAGAATATGGTGAGCAGTGGAAAGATAAAGATCAAAAAATTTAATGGTCAGAGTTTTGAGTTGTGGAAACCCAGGATGGAGGATCTATTGGTGGATAAAGATCAGTGGATCGTGGTAGATCTAGGTACTAAACCAATGGGAGTGTCCGATGAAGAATGGAAGAAGTTGGATCGGAAGGCAAAGAGCATAATACGATTATGTGTCTCACATTCAGTATTGCTGAATGTATTAGGGGAAGCTACGACGAAGGCTTTGTGGGACAAGTTAGGGACTTTATACCAATCTAAGTCTCTGGTGAATAAACTATTCCTGCAGAAAAAACTATATAACTTGAGGATGAAAGATGGAGACTCGGTGAAAGAACATCTGAACGCATTTAATATTGTGGTAAGTCAGTTAGCATCTGTTGATATTAAAATTTTAGATGAAGATAAGTGCATCAATTTTTTGTGTTCTCTACCAGATTTGTGGGATAGTCTCATTATTGCAATAGGTAGCAATGCAACTGCCTTGCAATTTGATGAAATAGTCTTATCCTTGCTAATGGAGGAGATGGGACGGAAAAATATGGAGAGCTAGAATGGTGACGCCTTGTCTGTACGAGGATGGTCCCAGAACAGAAACAAAAATAAGTCATTGAGTGGGAGATCTAAATCTAGAGGGAGATCTAAATCTCCAGGAAAACTTGTAAAGGTGGTGTGCTGGAAATGTGTAATGGAAGGGCACTACAAAAGGGATTATAAATCTAAAGCTCCTGATAAAGGAAAGGGATCTGATGATGCTCCTTTTTCAGAGGTGGAAACCACCTCAGATGAAGGTGGGGATGTGTACATGGCTTCTTCAAGTACACATGTAGATCATGAGGCATGGTTGATTGACTTAGGTGCATCCTTTCACTTCACTCCCCATAGAGATTGGTTCTAGAAGTATGAGAAATACGATGGTGGTGATGTCTTCTGAGGGGATGATAGGAAGGCTAGAATTGTTGGTTGCCGAAAAGTAAAGTTGAATTTGCAAGGTGGAAGGGTTAGAACACTTTCGGGTGTTTTGCATATTCCTGCATTGGCCAGAAATCTGATTTCTGTATGCATGTTGGATGATACAGGTGTAAAAATAGTGTTCGAGAAGAATACTTGCAAGATGGTTCAGGGAGCACTGGTATTGATGCAAGGAGTTCGGATTGGAACTCTGTATAAGCTGCAAGGTAACACGGTTGTTGATGGGTGCAACAGTTCTGTCGTTCCTAAAAGTGGAGTAGAAAATCTAGCGGTCTTTGGAGAGAAGGCCATGTTGTGGCATCAAAGGCTTGGACATATTGGAGAGAGGGGCCTTCGAATACTTCATGGTAAAGGTATGGTATATGGTATGAGTAGTAGCTATCTGGATTTTGATTTGTGTGAAAATTATGTAAATGGGAAGTAGAATCAAGTGAGTTTCCACTCTACTGGTAAGAGGGCAAAACAGATATTAGAGCTTGTGCACAGTGATGTGTTTGGACTTGTGAAAGTTCCATCACTAGGTAAGTCTATGTACTATGTATCATTTACAGATGACTTCTCAAGGAATACATGGATATATTTCCTTAAGAAGAAATTTGAAGTCTTTGACAGGTTTAAAGAATTCAAGGCTCTGGTGGAAAACCAAACAGAGAAGAAGATAAAGGTGCTGAGGACAGGTAACGGTGGAGAGTTTTGCAGTAAGGAATTTGAAGAATTTTGTAAGAAGTGTGGTATAGCATGGTAGAAGACTATTCCATATACACCTCAACAAAATGGAGTTGCAAAAAGAATGAACAAGATGTTGATGGAAAGGGCAAGAAGCATGCTCAGTGGTGCCGGGTTAGGACACGAATTCTAGGGAGAGGCGGTGGAGATAGCATGTTACCTGGTCAACAGATCACCTTCATCAATGTTGGAGGATAAAACTCGATAAGAGGTATGGACTTGTAAGAAACCCTCTCTTTCACATCTGAGGGTATTTGGATATGATGCATATGTACATGTTCCAAAGGAGAAATGAACCAAGTTGGATAGTAAATTTGAAAAGTGCATCTTTATTGGGTAAAAGGATGGTTTAAATGGTTATAAGCTTTAGAACCCAGTAAGAAGGAAGGTTGTGTACAGCTGAGATGTGGTGTTTAGAGAGGTGAAAGATATTATTAAACATGAATCCCAACCAAAGGAACCTGAGAAGATAGAGTTTGAGCTAAAGGAGGAAGAATCAGACTCTACAGCAGAGGAGGAATCAAAAGATGAAGAGCCACAAACTCTGGGTGTGAGAAGATCAGTTCGAGAAAGAAGGCAGCGAGAAAGGTATAGTCCATCTACTTTTTGTTCAAATTTTTCTCTATCTATTACTGATGATGATCCTAGAAATGTGAGGGAAGCAGTAGATTTAGAGGATGGAAAACTCTAGAAAGAGGCCATGGTTGATGAAATGGCATCTTTGCACAAAGATGAGGCTTGGGATCTGGTGGAGTTGCCGGCTGGAAGGAAACCCATTGGAAGCAAATGGGTGTTCAAGAAGAAGACAAATGTAGAAGGAAAGGTGGAGAAATACAAAGCTCAGTTGGTAGCAAAAGGTTATTCCTAGGTGCCAGGAATTGATTTTTGTGATATTTTTTCTCCTGTTGCCAAGGTAACTTCTATTAGATTACTTTTATCAATTGCTGTTGCTTTTGATTTTGATGTAGAAAAAATGGATGCGAAGATAACATTTCTTCATGGGGATCTGGAAGAGGAAATCTACATGAAGCAACCTGAAGGCTTTATGGTGAAGGGTAAGAAAGAACTGGTATGCAAGTTAAAGAAGTCTATGTATGGGTTAAAATAGTCACCAAGGATGTGGTATCAAAAATTTGATACATTTATATGTGGACTTGACTGCACCAGAAGCAAAGAAGATCATTGTGTGTATTTTAAATTAATTGGTGACTGTGTTATTTATTTGGTCTCATATGTGGATGACATGTTGCTGGTTGGAAATGACAAAGAAATTATCCTCGATTTGAAGACCCAATTGTCCTCCAAATTCGACATGAAAGATATTGGTGCCGCAAACTATATTTTGGGCATGGAAATTAAAAGAGATTGGGCAAAGATGAAGCTTTGGTTAAACTAGAGGAAGTATGGCGAGAAAATATTGTAGAGATTTAATATACAGGATAGTAAACCAGTGAAGGTTCCTATTCCTGTAGGTGTAAAGTTATCTGTTGAATAGTGTCCCAAGACACAAGAAGAGTAAGAGGACATGTCCCATGTTCCATATGCAAGTGCGGTCGGTAGCCTGATGTATGCAATGGTCTGTACTAGACCAGACATTGCACATGCAGTGGGAGCGTTGAGCAGGTTTATGTCAAAACTAGGAAAGGAGCATTGGAAAGCAGTGAAGCGGGTTTTCAGGTATTTGTGTGGCACTAGTGATTATGGTTTATGCTACCAAGGAAGACCAAGATTGTACAGAGTGTTAGATATTCATGGCTTTGTTGATGCAGATAGGGCTGGAGATATGGATCAGAGAAGATCTACAAGTGGGTATTTGTTTAACCTATTTGGAGGTGTAGTCAGTTGGATGAATAAGAAACAATCTGTAGCGGCACTATCAACTACAAAGATAGAATACATGGCATCCACTCATGCAAGCAAGGAAGAAGTTTGGTTGCAGAGATTGTTTTCAAGTATGGAGTTAGTACAGGGAGCTATAAGGATATACTATGACAGCCAAAGTGAAATTTTCTTGGCAAAGAACTCTGCATATCATTCAAAGACAAAGCACATTGATGTTCAGTATCACTTTGTGAGGGATATGATAGAAGACAAAAAGGTGTTGCTGGTAAAGGTTGACATTTTGAATAATACTGCAGATGCATTGACAAAATCTGTGAGCTCTAAGAAGTTCTCTTGTTGTAGAGAAATAATGGGCATTGCAAGGATGGATAAATTACTAAGCTATCTTGTGCCCCCCTACAGAAAGAAAAAAAAAAGTGGGAGAATGTTGGGTTGTGTTATATTCTTTCCATGACTAGCCACATAGTTAATCGGGGGGTTATAGGGGGGGCAGAGCCCCCCCCTTCATTACGTCGATTGCATAGTGGGGGGGTCACAGGGGGTTTAAGGGGTGCAGGTAACCCCACTCTATGGGATCCGTGGCAGCGCCTTGGAAAATTTTGGTTTTGGACCATATTTTAGGTTGGGCAGACCTACCTATGGTTTTGTGCATGTTTTTTGCACATCGTTTTGGGCGTGATGGTTTTCGGTCCATGGTACCAGATGCTTTGGCATGTATAAATATGTATTGTAACATTGAAAGGAACAGAATGAAAAATCAAGCTGGTAGTCCCGGTTTTGGGATCCAGGGGAAAATCTCTGTGTATATGTGTTTTATGTGTTATTCTCTGGCATTTTTTTATTTTATGTGTTTTAGAATTAGTATGCAGGTAATTTATGTACTGGGTTAAAACCTACATAAATAATCCCCCATATCTAGCTTAATCTTCTTGCACTTCCATAAACAATTTATTGTACCTCCATCTGCAATCATTGCTTGAAATTATGGTGCTAGATATACAAAAAAATTGAAAAGTTTTTTCAAATTTATAGGTGCTACATGAATCAATCAATATTGTTACCCTTTTCCTTTTGATATATCCTTCTATCTTGAGGGTTTGTGGAGTGTTGATGTTGGCCGGTGCATGACAAGAAATTGTTGTAGTTTCTTCTAGCTTTAGATCTTATGAAGTTTCCACTTCTTCATCTTATTCATCTTCACAACCTATTTAAAATAATTTCTTCTCATGACATGTATTCCCTTTACTATACTTGTTGTCACAGTTGAAACATAGTCCCTTTGTTCTATTTCATCCATTTACTGAGGAGTTAACATTGTTGGTTTAGGAAAGGGACCATGATTTTCTCTATAGTAATTAATGACCAATTTTCTAGTGGCCATATTTTTACTTTCGACTTTCCTTGCCAGATTAACAACATTCTCTAGAGATTTAGGTTCAAAGAGACACACCTCATGATGCATATTTTCCCTTAAAGTACCCATAAACTGGTATAATAATTTATCCTTTGAAATATTATTTACTTTGAGACTCAACGTTTGGAATTATTGAAAGTTCTCTTTAATAAGACCTTTTTGTCGAAGATTTACCAATTGAATAAAGAATGTGTTTCTCTTAATATCCAAACAATGTGATATTTGTTGGAAATTGTAACTATTTTTGATCTTCATAATTATAATTTATGTAATGTCATGATGCATTTATCATGTATTAGCAAAAGAAAAGAATGAATTTTATGGGTTACATGCTTGGGTCATTGGTTGATAGGTGAAAGCACTGATTTGTTTCTCTAGGGTCTTTGTCTTGAGTCAAAGTCAATATCATAATATAAAAGACCACATTGGGAACTTGTATCAAATAAACAAAATATATTTTGTACTTGAAAAGTCTCTAGAAGGCTCAAAACAATAGGTCGGCTAGCCATCCAAAGTCAGCCTAGAGTGGGCTCAAGAACCACTTTGAAAGGTTACATATAAAGAGATTTTGACCTCCATTGCAACATACATCAAGAAATCACATATTGGATTCGTTCTGAAGTCTGAAAGGGATGTAAAGTTCTAAGAGAGATGGAATAGTCTAAGCAAAGAAGAATATAAGTCGAAAATTATTTAATTTGGTGTCTGCAATGCACAAATGCAAGGATCCTAGGTCCTACTAGGGTTTCCATAGGCTTTGAAGTTATAGAAATGAAGAAGACACAATTTAGAAGTAAAGAAGACATGTATTGATGGTTGGTTGACTTTAATCTTTAAGGAAGACATAGGTCTTGTGTTTGGCCTTGGAAGTCTCCTTTGAAAGTTGATAAGAAAGAGAACTACTTGTGGGTTTTCCCCTTTTGGAATGATCTTTCCCTGGCGTGGAGCCTATATGTTGTGTTCATGTGATCTCTATTGTTTGGAATTTACTTTATGATGAAGAACACGCACACAATAATAATAGAAGAAGAAGAACATAATCACAAATTTCATGAATGGAAAATGGAATTACAGATGTTGCGCTAATTAGATTTTTTAACTTGGCATCAAAGCTAAGGTTAGAATCAAAAGGCAGCTAGAAGATCACATTTCTCATTGTTCCAATTCATGTCTACAGTACAAAAAGAAGGTTATTTTCTTAGCTTTTATTATAATACCATACCTCAGTAATTAGCTCACAGACTTGTTCAATAAGACCAAGGGTCTATGCATAAGTCCAAGGGACATAAAGCCTATTCCATGCATCTATCGTATAACCTTAGAGACCCTCTATATTGAAACATAATGAAACTGCAATCATCACATCCTAGAAGCATGAAGTTATCTATTAAGATGAAAATCTATTGAATTGACTAAACCATGTGTCAAAGTGTGGATTAAAGGAATGTAAATCCCCGTGGAAGAGTGAATGGTAGAACATGCCTATAAACTAGATCAGATCCAAAGTTCTATTATCAGTAGTATATAAATAAGGCCGAGAAAACATCTCTATCTTCAGAAGCATGGCTACAAGTTTAAGTTATGTGCATACAAAGAAAAACAAGAAAAGGTTGTACAAATTATATCATTCATCCTATCTAGCAAAGAAGAATACTAAGAGGATGGAAGTTCAAACACCTTAGTAGTGTTGGCATTATGATACAAGTGTTGTCCCTGATGGAAAATCTACAAGTCAGTTCAGTTTTGATAAAAGGAAAATCACAGTATAATAGGTATATTTAGAGGTAACAGGGAAATGGTATAGAAGAACAGGAAGATGGAACTAAGGTATACTGATTAGAATAAAGAAGTTGAAGGAAGAGGATGATGTAAGAGAAGTTTAATAATTATACATAGGTCCACTTAGTCAAAATGACGTATACACGCTGGTCTACAGAACAAAAGGAGTGTATACATATACACGCACTCTCACAAGAGGGAAAGGGCGTAATGGTTGGAAAAACAAGGAATTTCAAGAGTAGAAAATACCAGGGGTCAATACCATGGTACTAGCCCACAATATTGAGTGGGGTAATGACTATTTGATCTTGCCCAAGAATACCATAGGTCAGTAAGTGGTTTTTGTTTGAAATGTTGAGAAAGGCCAAAAACTATATAAGGAGGAGAAGATCATAAGGCAAGTGGAGGAAGTGAATGGGTTACTAAGGAATACTTCTATCTAAAGTATATTTTATGTTACGGGGGCTATGTTTGTGATTTTATCTGAAATATTTTCTACACCTTGAATTCAATGCTGGATTAGGATCATGAGACCTAAAATGACTTATCATTGAGTGATCTGATAATTGTTGGTCTAGATCTAATCATGTACACTTGCTTTATTCTTTAAATGCCATGATCTGGTTTTGTCTAAAGCCTGAAATTGCAGCGAAGTTATGAGTTAATATTTATAGATCTGTATGCTGGTTCGTCTCGACAAAAGCATGTGTACACATAGGTTATACTCTTCCAAGTAGCGTATACAAAAGAAAAGGCCATTTCTTCAGACCTGACTTATCTATCTGATCAGTTCTGTTGTTTTACTATTGTCTGTCAATGAATTCTTCTTAGATCTGAATGTAAAACTGAATGCATAGGAAGTTTTGTATCTAATTGACTAATTGTATAAGTGAGAAGGGTGATCTCTGCTACTTCTTGTATAAAGCTCTGTAAATTGATAGTGAATGTTTTGTATGTCACTGATTGGTACAATTTTTGGTTCAAAGGTTTTATGAGTCAGTATCTTTAGAACTGTACGCAGTTTGGGCCAACAGAAGTGTTGCTAGTTTATTTTTACATATAGATGAGATTGTTAATTGTATGAAGAATCTAGGTGAAGAAATAAAGGAAGTTACATTAGTTGAGAAAAATTTGAGATCTTTGTCTTCCAAATTTGAGTCAAAAGTATCTGTCATAGAAGAAAAACACGATCTTCAAAATATTATAGTGGCTCAACTCCATGGAATCCTAAATGCCTTTGAAATGAGAAAAGGAGGTTCATTAGATATGAGAGAAGCTACTTTTAAAGCATCATCAAAGGGAAAAGAAAAGGAAAATCACAATGAATCAGGACACATTTCAGAAGAAGAGGATGAGGTAAATTTTGTCAAGAAGCTTCAACGGGGTTTCGAAAGATTTAGAGGTAAGCTACCTTTCAAATTCTTTGCTTGTGTTAGAGTCAATCACTATGCTACCAAATTTCCTCATAAAGATAAATATGAAAAGGGAGAGGAATATACTAGAGGCAATAAAAAACAGGTTGAGAATAGAAGGAGTTACTATACAAATGAAAATAGTGATGGTTTATCTAATAGTGATGAAGATGAAACTGAACAAGATTATAGACTACTCATGGCTTATGACAATGATGATTTTTTTGATGCATTAGAAGAGGAATATTTTCTTGAAGAAATCACTAAACTCAAAATCTATTTAGAAGAAAAGAATATGACCATAGATACTTTGACACGCCAACTTGTTGAAAGAGAAAAACACAATGAAAAATCTAGAATGTGAAATTATGGGTCTAAGAAAAGATCTTGAGAAGAAAAAATCTTTCAATATTAGATTTGCTAAAGGATCAGAAACTTTAAATGGAATTATAAAAGTTTAGTGTTCTCCTCTGATAAAGAGAGGTCTTGGATATACTGAAGAATCATCTCAATCACAGAAGTCCTCAACCTTCACCAGAAGCTATCTTGATGCAACAAACACCAATGAACAGTATGGCAATCGTCAACAAAGGCCTAAAACTACTCATTAGGTAAATCATACTCAATTTAATTCAAGGATGAATATCAGTAGAAGCCGCAACCAACATGTAAACAATTTCAAAAGATTCTATGATCACAGAAACTTCTTTAATGGGAAATGGTTTTCATGTCATAACTTTGGGCACAAGGTTTCTCAATGTGTTTCTTACAAATCCATCATGACTAGAGAAGCACGAAATCAAAGGAGTGTAACAGGAATCAAGAAAAGTTCCTATAATAACCTTTCTCCTCTTGAAAATGAAATAGAATGCAAAAAGATGTGGTATAGCTTTGTATGCAGAAGGACAAGAAAATCAGTGGTACATCGACAGAGGATGCTCCAAACACATGATAGGTGATAAAGAGAAACTTCATTCATATAATGCTTTAGAAAAGGAAAAGAATGTCTCATTTGGAAATGACACACAAACTGTCATTAAAGGTAAAGATTCTATTTTCTTGAAAGAAAAGGTTAAAGCTAGAAATGTCATGTATGTAGATGGTTTAAAGCATAGCCTATTGAGTGTCAGTCAAATTTGTGATCAAGGAAATGAAGTGGTGTTTCGATCAAACGAATGTGTCATTCACATGCTTGATACAGGAAAGACCATGATCAAAGGTATAATAACTCCAAACAACTTATACATACTCAAAGGAGGACAAAAACAATGCTATCTAAACAAAATAGATGAAAGATGGTTGTGGCATAGAAGATTGGGACATCTAAGTTTTTCTCAAATAAGAAAATCATGCAGGCTCAAGGTAGTTTGTGATCTTCCAGATATCAGCATCCCTGAAAATATCATATGAAAACCATGTCAAATTGGTAAGCAAATCAGTGTTCACTTCAATGAAAAGGAAGGGTCAGCAAGTAAGCCTCTTAAACTCATCCATACTGATTTATGTGGACCAACAAGGAAAAATTCACCTCATGGAGAAGAATAATTTATTTTGTTTATTGATGATTTTTCTAGGATGTGTTGGATAGGTCTTCTAAAGCATAAATATAAAGCATTCAAAGCTTTCGTTGAAAATGAATCACTTCGAAAAATCAAATGTATCATATCTGATCGAGGGGGAGAATTCATATCAGATGAATTCTTTGATTTTTGTGAAAAACATGGAATAAAAAGGAAATTATCCACCACAAGAACTCCTTAGAAAAATGGTGTGGTATAAAGGATGAATATAATAGTTCAACAAATTGCTCGAGCTAATGGAAGAAGTTGGATTGAAAGGCAAAGAGCACAATACAATTGTGTGTCTCAGATTCAGTATTGCTGAATGTATCAGGGGAAGCTACACCAAAGGCTTTGTGGGAAAAGTTAGGGACTTTGTACCAATCTAAGTCTCTAGTGAATAAACTGCTCCTGTGGAAAAAGCTCTATACCCTGAAGATGAAAGATGGAGACTCGGTGACAGAACATCTGAACGCATTTAATACTGTGGTAAGTCAGTTAGCATATGTTGATATTAAAATTTCAAATGAAAATAAGTGCATCAGTTTTTTGTGTTCTCTACTAGATTTGTGGGATAGTCTAGTTATTGCAATAGGTAGCAATGCAACTGCCTTGCAGTTTGATGAAATAGTCTCATCCTTGCTGACGGAGGAGATGAGATGGA
>APFE031323253.1:285873-314363 GCA_000404065.3 Pinus taeda | reverse complement strand
ACCTAACAATAATAATATAAAGCCACAAAAATAACAATAGAGAGATTCTATGGGGCACAGTAATAACAATATGGGGGTAATAGGGGCACAACAATATTAATAAGGGGTACAACTACCATAGTAATGGGGTAATCACTTTGAATCAGAGGCTATCAGAGGCTATTTTGGGATCCAAGTGAAAATATCTGTGTATATGTGTCTTATGTGTTATGCTCTCGCATTGTTTATTTTATGTGTTTTAGAATTCATATGCAAGTAATTTCTTTACGGGGTTAAAAACTACATTTGGTATTAGAGCTATTTTGGCTTCAAGGGGACGCCTTTGTTGCTGATGGGTTTTGCTCAGACCTGTGGTAGACCCTGTTCAATGGGAGATTTGCGAGATCGATTCTAGTGGTGAAAGAGGATGGCGAGCAGTGGAAAGATAGAGATCGAGAAATTTAATGGTCAGAGTTTTGAGTTATGGAAACTCAAGATGGAGGATCTGATCAGTGGGTTGTGGTAGATCCAGGTACTAAACCAACGAGAGTGTCCGATGAAGAATGGAAGAAGTTGAATCAGAGGCTAAGAGCACAATAAGATTGTGTGTCTTAGATTCAATATTGCTGAATGTATCAGGGGAAGCTATGCTGAAGGCTTTGTGGGACAAGTTAGGGACTTTGTAGCAATCTAAGTCTTTGGTGAATAAACTATTCCTACGAAAAAAGCTGTATAACTTGAGGATGAAAGATGGAGATTTGGTGTCAGAGTATCTGAAGGCATTTAATACTGTGGTAAGTCAGTTATTATCTATTGATATTAAAATTTCAGATGAAGATAAGTGCATTAGTTTGTTGTGTTCTCTACTACCAGACTCGTGGGATAGTCTGGTTATTGCAATAGTTAGCAATGCAACTGCTTTGCAGTTTGATGAAATAGTCTCAGCCTTGCTGACAGAGGAGATGAGACGGAAAAATATGGACAACCAGAATGGTGATGCCTTGTCTGTACGAGGACGGTCCCAGAACAAAAGCAAAAATAAGTCATCGAGTGGGAGATCTAAATCTAGAGGGAGATCTAAATCTCCAGGAAAACCTACAAAGGTGGTGTGCTGGAAATGCGGAAAGGAAGGGCACTTCAGAAGGGAGTGTAAATCTAAGGCTCCTGATAAAGGAAAGGGATCTGATGATGCTCCTTCTGCAGAGGCGAAAACCACCTCAGATGAAGGTGGGGATGTGTACTTGGCTTCTTCAAGTACACATGTAGATCATGAGGCATGGTTGATTGACTCAGGTGCATCCTTTCACTTCACTCCCCATAGAGAGTGTTTCTGCGAGTATGAGAAATATGATGGTGGTGATGTCTTCTTAGGAGATGATAGGAAGGCTAGAATCATTGGTCGCGGAAAAGTAAAGTTGAAGCTGCAAGGTGGAAGGGTTAGAACCCTTCCGGGTTTTATGCATATTCCTGCGTTGGCCAGAAAATCTGATTTCTGTAAGCAAGTTGGATTATGCAGGTGTAAAGACAGTGTTCGAGAAGGATACCTGCAAGATGGTTCCAGGAGCACTGGTATTGATGCGGGGAGTTCGGATTGGAACTCTGTACAAGCTGCAAGGTAGCACTGTTGTTGACGGGTGCAATAGTTCTATGGTTCCTGAAAATGGAGCAGAAAACTAGTGGTCTCTGGAGAGAAGACCATGTTGTGGCATCAAAGGCTTGGACATATTGTAGAGAAGGGCCTTCGAATACTTCATGGTAAAGGTATGGTAGAAGGTATGAGTAATAGCTCTCTGGATTTTGATTTCTGTGAAAATTGTGTATATGGGAAGCAGAATCGGGTGAGTTTCCACTCTGGTGGTAAGAGGGAAAAATAGATATTAGAGCTTGTGCACAGTGATGTGTCTGGACCTATGAAGGTTCCATCACTGGGTAAGTCTTTGTACTATGTATCGTTTATAGATGACTTCTCAAGAAATACATGGATATCTTTCCTTACGAAGAAATCTGAAGTCTTTGAAAGGTTTAAAGAATTCAAGGCTCTGGTGGAAAACCAAACAAAGAAGAAGATAAAGGTGTTGAGGACAGATAACGGTGGAGAGTTTTGTAGTAAGGAATTTGAAGAATTCTGTAAGAAGTGTGGTATAGCACGACAGAAGAGGTATGGATTGGTAAGAAACCCTCTCTTTCACATCTGAGGGTATTTGGATGTGAGGCATATGTACATGTTCCAAAGGAGAAACAAACCAAGTTGGATAGTAAATCTAAAAAGTGCATCTTTATTGGGTATAAGGATGGTTTGAAGGGTTATAATCTTTGGAACCCAGTAACAAGGAAGGTTGTGTATAGACGATATGTGGTGTTTAGAGAGGTTAAAGATGTTATTAAAGATGAATTCTAACCAAAGGAACCTGAGAAGATAGAATTTGAGCTAAAGGAGGAAGAATCAGACTCTACAGTAGAGGAGGAATCAGAAGATGAAGAGCCAAAAACTATGGGTGTGAGAAGATCAGTTTGAGAAAGAAGGTAGCCAGAAAGGTATAGTCCATCTATGTTTTGTTCAAATTTTGCTTTATCTATTTTTGATGACGATACCAAAACTATGAAAGAAGTAGTAGATTCAGAGGATGGAAAACTCTAGAAAGAGGCCATGGTTGATGAAATGGAATCTTTGCACAAAAATGAGGCTTGGGATTTGGTGGAGTTGCCTACTGGAAGGAAACCCATTGGAAGCAAATGGGTGTTCAAGAAGAAGACAAATGTAGAAGGAAAGGTGGAGAAATACAAAGCTCGATTGGTAGCAAAAGGTTGTTCCCACGTGTCGAGAATTGATTTTGGTGATATTTTTTCTCTTGTTGCCAAGGTAACTTCTATTAGATTACTTTTATGTGTTGCTAATGCTTTTGATTTTTAGGTAGAATAGATGGATGTGAAGACAACATTTCTTAACGGGGATCTGGAAGAGGAAATCTACATGAAGCAACCTGAAGGCTTTATGGTGAAGGGTAAGAAAGAACTGGTATGTAAGTTAAAGAAGTCTCTGTATGGGTTAAAATAGTTGCCAAGGATGTGGTATCAGAAATTTGATACATTTATACGCGGACTTGACTGCACAAGAAGCAAAGAAGATCATTGTGTTTATTTTAAATTAATTGGTGACTGTGTTATTTATTTGGTCTTGTATGTGGATGATATGTTGCTGGTTGGAAATGACAAAGAAATTATCAAGGATTTGAAGACCCAATTGTCCTCCAAATTCGACATGAAAGATCTTAGTGTTGCAAACTATATTTTGGGCATGGAAATTAAAAGAGGTTAGTCAAAGGGGAAGCTCTGGTTAAACCAGAGGAAGTATGTCGAGAAAATATTGCAGAGATTTAATATGCAGGATAGTAAACCGGTGAAGGTTCCTATTCCTGCAAGTGTAAAGTTATCTGTTGAATAGTGTCCCAAGGCACAAGAAGAGAAAGAGGACATGTCCTGTGTTCCATATGCAAGTGCAGTCGGTAGCCTGATGTATGCAATGGTCTGTACTAGACCAGACATTGCACATGCAGTAGGAGTATTGAGCAGGTTTATGTCAAAACCAGGAAAGGAGCATTAGACAACAGTGAAGCGAGTTTTTAGGTATTTGTGTCGCACTAGTGATTATGGTTTGTGCTACTAAGGAAGACCAAGATTAGATAGAGTGTTGGATATTCATGGCTTTGTTGATATAGACAAGGCTAGAGATCTGGATCAGAGAAGATCTATAAGTGGGTATGTGTTTAACCTATTTGGAGGTGCAGTCAGTTGGATGAGTAAGAAACAATCTGTAGTGGCACTATCAACTACAGAGACAAAATACATGGCATCCACTCATGCAAGCAAGGAAATAGTTTGGTTGCAGAGATTGTGCTCAAGTATGGGGTTAGTACAGGGAGCTATAAGGATAGATTGTGACAGCCAAAGTGAAATTTTTGTGGAAAAGAACCCTGCATATCATTCAAAGACAAAGCACATTGATTTTAAGTATCACTTTGTGAGGTATATGATAGAAGACAAAAAGGTGTTGCTGGTAAAAGTGGACACTTTGAAGAATACTGCAGATGCATTGACAAAATCTGTGAGCTTTGAGAAGTTCTCTTAGTGTAGAGAAATAATGGGCATTGTAGGGCTGGATAAATGACTAAGCTATCTTGTAGCTCCCTGTGGAAAGAAAACAACAGGGAGAATGTTGGGTTGTGTTATATTCTTTCCATGACTAGCCCATGTAGTTAATCGGGGGGTTAGAGGGGGGGCAGAGCCCCCCCTTCATTGCGGCGATTGCGTAGCGGTGGGGTCACAGGGAGTTTAAGGGGTGCAGGTAACCTCACTCTAAGGGATCCGGGGTAGGGGCCTGGAAAATTTTGGTTTTGGACCCTATGTTAGGTTGGGCGGACCTACCTATGGTTTTGTGCATGACTTTTGCACATGGTTTTGGACGTGATCGTTTTTGGTCCATGGTATTGGATGCTTCAACATGTATAAATATGTATTATAACATTGAAAGGAACATAATGAAAAATCAAGCTGGTAGTCCTGGTTTTGGGATCCAGGGAAAAATCTCTGTGTATATGTGTTTTATGTTTTATTCTCTTGCGTTTTTTTATTTTATGTGTTTTAAAATTTGTATGTAGTTAATTTTTGTACTCGGTTAAAACCTACAGAAACAATCCCGCATATTTAGCTTAATATTCTTGCACTTCCATAAATAATTTATTGTACCTCCATTTGCAATCATCGCTTGAAATTATGGTGCTTCATATACAAAAAAATTAAGAAGTTTTTTCAAATTTATAGGTGCTACATGAATCAATCAATATTGTTACCCTTTTCCTTTTGATATATCCTTCTTTATTGAGGGTTTGTGGAGTGTTGATGCTGACGAGTGCATGACAAGAAATTGTTGTAGTTTCTTCTAGCTCTAGATCTTATGAAGTTTCCACTTCTTGATCTTATTCATCTTCACAACCTATTTAAAATAGTTTCTTCTCACGACATTTATTCCCTTTACTATACTTGTTGTCACAGTTGAAACATAGTCCCTTTGTTCTCTTTCATCCATTTACTGAGGAGTTAACATTGTTGGTTTAGGAAAGAGACCATGATTTTCTCTATAGTTATTAATGACCAATTTTCTAGTGGCCATATTTTTACTTTCGACTTTCCTTGCCAGATTGACAACATTCTCTATAGATTTAGGTTCAAAGAGACACACCTCATGATGCATATTTTCCCTTAAAGTACCCATAAATCGGTATAACAAGTTATCCTTTGAAATATTATTTACTTTGAGACTCAACTTTTGGAATTATTGAAAGTTCTCTTTAATAAGACCTTTTTGTCGAAGATTTACCAATTGAATAAAGAATGTGTTGCTCTTAATATCCAAATAATGTGATATTTGTTGGAAATTGTAACTATTTTCCATCTTCATAATTGTCATTTATGTCATGTCATGATGTAATTATCATGTATTAGCAAAAGGAAAGAATACAATTTATGGGTTACATGCTTGGGTCATTGGTTGATAGGTGAAAGCACCAATGTTTTTCTCTAGGGTCTTTGTCTTGAGTCAAAGTCAATATCATAATGTAAAAGACCGCATTGGGAACTTGTATCAAAGCAACAAAATATATTTTGTACTTGAAAAGTCTCTAGAAGGCTCACAACAATAGGACGGCTAGCCATCCAAAGTTGGCCTAGAGTGGGCTCAGGAACCACTTTGAAATGTTATATATAAAGAGATTTTGACCTCCATTGTAACAGACATCAAGAAATCACATATTGGATTCGTTCTGAAGTATGAAAGGGATGTGAAGTTCTAAGAGAGATGGAATAGTCTAAGAAAAGAAGAATATAAGTCTCAAAGTATTTAATTTGGTGTCTGCAGTGCACAAATGCAAGGACCCTAGGTCCTGCTAGGGTTTCCATAGGCTTTGAAGTTATAGAAATGAAGAAGACACAATTTATAAGTAAAGAAGACATGTATTGATAGTTGGTTAACTTTTATCTTTAAGGAAGACATAGGTCTTGTGTTTGGCCTTGGAAGTCTCCTTTGAAAGTTGATAAGAAAGAGAATTGCTTGTGGGTTTCCCCTTTTGGAATGATCTTTCCCTGGTGTGGAGCCTGTATGTTGTGTTCATGTGATCTATATTGTTTGGAATTTACTTTATGATGAAGAACACGCACACAATAATTATAGAAGAAGAAGAACATAATCACAAATTTCATGAGTGGAAAATGGAATTACAGATGATGCGCTAGTTAGATTTTTTAATTTGGCATCAAAGCTAAGGTCAGAATCAAAAGGCAGCTAGAAGATCACATTTCTCATTGTTCCAATTCCTGTCTACAGTACAAAAAGAAGGGTATTTTCTTAGCTTTTATTATAATATCATACCTTAGTAATTAGGTCACAGACTTGTTCAAGAAGACCAAGGGCCTATGCATAAGTCCAAGGGACATAAAGCCTATTCCATGAATCTATCATATTACCTCAGAGACCCTCTATATGGAAATACAATGAAGCTACAATCATCACATCGTAGAAGCATGAAGTTATCTGTTAACATGAAAATCTGTTGAATTGACTAAACCATGTGTCAAAGTGTGGATTAATGGCATGTAAATCCCCGTGGAAGTGCGAATGGTAGAACATGCCTATAAACTAGATCAGATCCAATGTTCTATTATCAGTAGTATATAAATAAGGCCGAGAAAACATCTCTATCTTTAGAAGCATAGCTACAAGTTTAAGTTATGTGCATACAAAGAAAAACAAGAAAAGGTTGTATAGATTATATCATTCATCCTATCTAGCAAAAAAGAATACTAAGAGGATGGAAGTTCAAACACCTTAGTAGTGTTGGCATTATGATACAAGTGTTGTCCCTAATGGAAACTCTACAAGTCAGTTCAGTTTTGATAAAAGGAAAACTACAGTATAATAGGTATATTTAGAGGTAACGGGGTAGTGGTATAGAAGAACAGGAAGATGGAACTAAGATATACTGATCAGAATAAAGAAGTTGAAGGAAGAGGATGATGTAAGAGAAGTTTAAGAATTATACGTAGGTCCACTTAGTCAAAATGTCATATACACACTAGTCTACAGAACAAAAAGAGTGTATACATATACACACACTCTCACAAGAGGGAAAGTGCGTAAAGTTTGGAAAAACAAGGAATTTCAAGAATAGAAAATACCAGGGGTCAATACCATGGCCTTAAACCACAATATTGAGCAGAGTAACGACTATTTGATCTCACCCAAGAATATCACAGGTCACTAAGTGGTTTTTGTTCGAGGTATTGAGAAAGGCCAAAAACTATATAAGGAGGAGAAGATCATAATGCAACTGGAGGAAGTGAATGGGTTACTAAGGAATACTTCTATTTGAAGTATATTTTATGTTGTAGGGGCTATGTTTGTGATTTGATCTGAAATATTTTCTACACCTTGAATTCAGAGCTAGATCAGGATCATGAGACCTAAAATGACTTATCATTGAATGATTTGATAAGTGTTGGTCTAGATCAGATCTTGTACACTTACTTTATTATTTAAATGCCATGATTTGGTTTTATCTGAAGTCAGAAATTGCAACGAAGTTATGAGTTAATATTTGCAGATCTGTATGGTGGTATGTCTTGACAAAAGCACATGTACATGTAGGTTATACTCTTCCAAGTAGCGTATACAAAAGAAAAGGCCATTTCTTCATACCTGACTAATCTATCTGATTAGTTCTATTGTTTTACTGCAGTCTATCAATGAAGTCTTCTTAGATCTGAATGTAAAACTGAATGCATAAGGAGTTTTGTATCTAATTGACTAATTGTATAAGTGAGAAGGGTGATCTCTATTACTTCCTGTATAAAGCTCTGTAAATTGACAGTAGATGTTTTGTATGTCACTGATTGGTACAGTTTGTGGTTCAAAGGTTTTATGAGTCAGCATCTTTAGAACTGTATGCAGTTTGGGCAAACAAAAGCAATGTATACATGTAGGTTTACTTCATTGAAGTAGTGTACACATTCTAACATGTTCCTTTTGAGGTTATAGGTAGTTCTGGTTGTTGATGTAGTGTTCTGGGTTTAGATCCGTGTATTGGTTACAATTATTGGTCTGTTCCAGTTGATTAGTTGAATTTTATTAAGTTTGAATGAATGATTGATTCAATTGTGTCAAAGGTTTAGTGATTGTTTGATTCAGCTGGGTCAGAGGTTTAGAGGTTTCAGTGATTGATTGTTTCAGTTTTATCATAGATTGATGATTGGGTTTCAATGAGTGGTTGATGAAGATGTATTTCATGGTTATATTGTAGTGGTGATTGATTTTGAGCTTCAATATGACTAATGGGCCCAGTGTGAAAATTTGATGAAATGTGGCCTTCATATTGTAGTAATGTGGTCCAAGAGCGTCCAATCTGAAAATTTATGAAATGTGGTCCCCGAAAGTAGAAAGAAAGTTGTAGCCTTCTGTAGGCTAGCACCTACATGCTAGTAAACACATTGGCTAGTACAACAGTTAGGGGGTTGCAGCTCCCTTCCAGTAGAATATGGAAAACGAGAGAAGGTTGTAGCCTTCTACAGGTGGGTGCCTGCATAGTGGTATGAGTCTGCACCAGTACAATATTGTGAACATATTTTCTCATTATTAAAAGAAGAGAGAGACGATAGCAATAGGTGGTGTAGTGGCCAATCTAGGGATCTAGATTAGACTAGATTTATTATCGACCTAGGTAAGTAAACTTTGAGGCGTGTGCCTAAAATCTATAAGCATAAAGGATTCCTAACTAAGTGTTTGTGGTGATAGGTGACAGTACTTCTTTACAGAAGGTTGAGGTATGTTTCCTCTCACTTTAACACTCAGATTACCTAGATTATCTAACTGTCTCAGAGATATAAAGTATAGCTAGACTGAGATTTGAATCCCCTTACAAGGATGTTGTGCACAAAACTCTGTCTAGTTAATACTGAAGCACTCATAAATAAATCAAAAGCACACTGAACTTTAAATACATACGCAAACAGAGTTCATGGAAATGCCTTAAAGCATAACGTTGGATCAAATCCCTTACAAGACCTGATTCAATGATCTAACGATGATATCTTTAAGCAAGCACCATGGATTCCATTTGTGAGAAATCGTAATCAAATTGACAAAATCATTAGCATGGAAATAACATTAACATTATGCATTCTATGTAAATTCAAGAGCTGTGAAAATGACATTAAATGACATGCATTCAAAAGCAATGGAAATGCATTCTATGTAAATTCAAAGGTAATGAAAATGAAAGGCACAGTATACCAATCCACTCAGGGCCCTTCCACGTTTCAATGGTACACTGGAATGAGTTCAATCAATCGACAAGATTAACGCATAGATGATGCTGGAGTGAAATCGTAATTGTATTCAAACACTAAGAGTTGCAATCACATATATGAATTCAGTTCTTCAAAACAATACATAGAGGTAATCATAACATGTCCGAAAACAAAATGATATAGAGTTTTTATCTGCCTTCCTATCTTGAGTCGAATGCACATTCATTGAAGTAGTTGTTCCTGCTTTTACAGTGGAATGATTTGTGGTCATTCTAAGATGAACCAATTTCCAAAAAAACAAAACGATTTCCAAAAAGACAAAATGAAACCTATTTAGAAACCATGGATTTTATTGCCTTTTTAACCAAAAGGCTGGGGTTTGACCCAGCATTGACCGCATAAGTAGGAGCTTTTGATCTGCTGTAAAATCGATTTTTCTTCATGCTTGTACATTCAGGAGCTCATCCTTATCAACTACTTTGGCTTGCCGGTCATGCCATGTGTCAGATGATAAACCATTTACAGGATGTGATATCTTCTTGAGACCTTTTTGTTAAAAATTCCTAATTTCTAACATAAAAACTCATAAATTAACTTTAATGCAAACTAACAACTATAACGTTATTAACTAATCAATTTCAATGGATGTAAAGAGGTCTATGGAGGGAAAAGATAGGCAATTGATAATGTTTTTAGAAGAAAAAGAGGGTAATGGAATGGTACCAACATCTCCCCCAAGCTTAATGTCTTAGCATGTCCTCATGCTAAGCTTGATGTGTTGCCTCTATACTCTATCCCTGCTTGAACCTCTGTTGCCTTCAACAATGCGTCTATGTTCTTTTTAGCCTAGGCTTCCTTCTGGGTGTGGAGCTCATGCTTCAAACTCTTGTATTTCTCCTTGATGGCTTTCTTCTGGGTATACCACTTAGTTGCCCAGTTACAAATGTCAGCCTATTCAGTCTTGAGCAATTTAATTTGCTCCTTGAGCTTTTCATTATTCTGTTGGGTTTTCTTACTCTGAATTTTTAACATCTCATTCTCCTTTTTAATAACTTTTTCCAGCATGTTGGCTTCCATCAGTTCTTCCTTTAATCTTTCAATTTGCTTCTCCATCTTCCTTTGTTTCTTAACTGCAGGTGGTGACTCCTTTCCTTGCCTATTATTTCTCTCAACCTCCACTTCGACTTCTTGTCCATGCTGTGAGTGAGCACTACTTTCTATATCCATCGGTGCATGTGCATTGGATTCAGGTTGATATTCTTGTGACTGGGTCTTTTGTGCTCTCCTGGATCTCCTTGTATAGGTTGTGAAAATTTTGTCCTGCTCCCTTTTCTGCGCAGTTTCTTGTCTCATTTTCCTCGTCCTCACATGGCTACTGGGTGGAGGGACATTGTTTGATTTATGCACAGGAATCTCTTCGTAAATGTCAAGCATGTATCCTGAGTATTCGTGTTGCTCTTGCTCTTCTTCGCTATCCTTGATTTGATTGGAAACTAGGAACTCCTTCCATGTCTTGCCCCTCCTCTGTACTTCAAATTCAACGAGAATATTAATTAACCCGAAATGATAGAGACTCTTGTCCTCATTACCTTTCTGCTTTTGAATAGTATTTGACATCTTGGTCAAGCTTTGCAAGAGGAAATATGGTAAACTCATAGCGCACTTCCCCTTTAAATGTAGCAGGAGTTTAATATGGTACAAATAAACTATACTATATCGACCCTCGCATGTAACAAACTTTTGGATGATATACACCATCTCGTCCCATGGATGTATCAACAAACTCCTTGGGACCCCCTTCTTCCAATTAACCGATGAAACCCTTGACCTGGACATGAAATGGGTCCATGACTTCTCTTTAAACTGTTTAGTCTTGAAGTACTTCTCTCCTTCTGGGCTGATCCCTAAGGACTGTGCTATAGTGTCTTCTGAGACTCTAAATGGGAAATTACCTATCAATGCCTTCTCCCCATTGAATGTAAAGGCAAATTGTTTAGTCACTTTCTCTTTGCTTCCATTAAACTTTTCCAAGAAGAGTAGCCACTGTTTCTCTCTTAAAATTTCAATGCAGTCAACGTGGTACTGAGAGCTATCAAATGTGTTTGGTTCTACTCTATTAGTCATTTTACAGAAAATTCTTTCTCTAACCCTCTTCGTTTATGCTTATTAATCGAACAAAGGTATTTTAGTTTGTTACCTTTGCTTTTCGATTCACACACTGACCTGGTGGCATCCTCTGTTCTTCACAAGCAGCTCCTTCAGTGGCTTAAGTAGTGACCGGATGACTGGCCTTGAATTGTGGCGGAGATAGAATTTTTGTAAGCCCAAACACTGTGCTTTGCTCTCGTAGCACTTGGTGTTCTCGGCCTCCGTTCTTTTTTTGAAAATCACAACACTGAATTTCTAATATGGAACATACTTCTACAACTGAGAATGAAATAGGATTTAACAACCGACTTGACCCAATTCAATGTAATGAAAACAGAGCATACTCATAGTTTAATGACAAGGGAGTAGTTGTACTGGGTTGTGTGAATACCATCACGAGAATGCCGCGAGCATGTATGAAGTACTGGAGCTGTAAATAACGGATAGTCGCTTTGCATGAGTCGACTTGGTCGAGCGATCATGTCATAAGGTGGTCGATTCAAATCAATGTATGAAACCGTATAACATTTGGCTTCCCAAGAGTTCACCACCTGTCCTTTGTTCATTAGTTCTTGGTCGACTAAGGAGATGTTGGACCGAGAGTAGTTTCAATGGCTGATAGGGAGTGAATAGCAAGGCTGGGAGGGTGGTGGGATAGCGGATTAGAAAGCGTAGGAAAATATGGGGATAGGCTAGAGCATTGAAACATGGTAGGGATTAAAAATATGATGAGAGTGGTGGATATGTGGGGAATTTTTTTTTTTTTGAAATTGATTATAACCAATTACAATCATTACATTTAACACTAAAGTAATTTAAGAATTTAAATTTTAAAAATAAAAATGATAACAATACATTACACTTTATTGATTGATCAAGAGTTGAGTTAGCATGCATAGATAGGATTTCTTGTTCAGATGTGATGAATCTTTGCTGTCCATAACAGGTCCCTATGATATAAATTTAGATGCAACAGGTCCCTCTAAGATTTGGATAATGTTTGCACAACCTCTTCGAAATCTGGAAAAGACTATATGTGTGCAGCTTCTTTGTTCTTTGATGTTTGATGGAGGCTTGGTGACAAGCAACCTTTGGATCTCTGCTAAAATTTGTTGAAGCTTTGCTGAAGTGGCTTGAGGTAGCAGTCTCTAACAGGTCCCCTGTATGTTTGTTGAACAGGTCCCTCTATTGTTGGTGCTAGTGTCATGGTCTTCTGAACAGGTCCCACTGCATAGTGCTACAAACAGGTCCCTCTGATTAAAACAAAGGCACAAACAACTTCTTTATTGAAATACTAAAGTGCTGAAACAAACTTCTTGAGAATTTACAATGAAGAGATAAACTCTTTGAAAATTTGCATTGAGGAGATGAGATAAAAACAAAAATGTTGATGCTTCTCCCCCACTAAAGCTTTGACTTGTCCTCAAGTCATTATTGAAGCAATAAATCAACAGGAAACAAAAAGAACAAGGAATTCTTACCAGCTAAAGAATTGGTTTTCAAGTAAGAATTCTGGGTTAGAGTGTGACAGAGTCTGGTTTTCACATCTAAACCATTATATATAAATATATATATATATATATATATTTAGAGTGATAAAATGGAAATGAAATGAACTAAGGTAGAGATACTACAGCTGAAGGCAGCAATATCTCAACCTCCCTTTGCTGAGATACAGTTTGAAGAAAATCCTCCTTAGTGATGGGCTTGTGATAGAGTTTCAACCTATGGCCATTGACAAGAAAGGAGTGACCTTATCCATCAATGGTAATAAGCTGGACTGATCCATTCTCATGTACTTGAGCTATTTCATATGGGCCCATCCAATGTGTAGTAAACTTGGCTTTATGATCTCTGAATTTAGAGTCAGAGTAAAGCCCAATCTCCTTCTTTGAACTATTTCTTCTTGATATGTGCATCATGCCACTACTTCCTTTGTTTTCGCATTAGGAGTGTTGCTTACTCTGCTTGCTGCCTCATTGCATCCAGCTGGTTCAACTGCTGAATTCGTTCTTGTTGTGCTTCATT
This sequence comes from Pinus taeda, assembly GCA_000404065.3. Classification (NCBI taxonomy): domain Eukaryota; kingdom Viridiplantae; phylum Streptophyta; class Pinopsida; order Pinales; family Pinaceae; genus Pinus; species Pinus taeda. The sequence goes on along the minus strand of APFE031323253.1, from coordinate 300,854 downwards.
AAGATCAATTCCCAAATCTGCAGCCATCTTAAAGGTATGTATTTGAAACTCAATAGGAAGCATTACCTCTTTGCCATACACCAATTGATATGGTGTAAATCTTGTAGTATTATTCCACGTGATTCTATAAGCCCAGAGTGCATCTTTGAGCTTATCCTCCCAATTCTTTCTATTCATTGCTACGGTCTTAGTGATAATTCCTTCCAATGTTTTATTTGTTGATTCCACCTGGCCATTGGCCTGTGGATGGTAAGGTGTACTTCTTTTGTGCTTGATTTGATATTTTTGGGTGATTTCCTTAACTAACTTTGAAGTAAACTAAGTACCTTGATCTGTTACTATCTCTCTTGGTACTCCATACCTTACAAAAACTTCTTCAAAGAGGAAATTTACTACTGTCTGTTCAGTTGCCTAGACTAGTGCTTTAGCTTCAGCCCACTTTGTCACATAATCGGTACATACTAAGATGTACCTCTTACCATTGGAAGTTGGATTGATTGGTCCTATGAAGTCTAGAGCCCATTTTTCAAATGGATCTAGGTGTACTTGAGGCTGAAGGGGCATCTCATCCGTAGCTGTTGGCCTACCCATTCTTTGAAAGCTATCACAACTCTTCACGTACTTCTTGGAATCCTTAAAAATAGATGGCCAGTAGTATCCAAGACTAAGAATCTTGAATGGTGTTCGTTTAGCTACAAAATGCCCACCACACAGTTCATCATGGCAAGATTTTAAAATATCAATAATTTCATCATTTCTTACACATCGTCTAATAATCATATCATAACCAGTGTAAAATAAATCGCCATTAACCCAAGAGTATCGAGCACTCTGTTTGATTAGCCTCTTCTTTTCCTTTGAAGTAAAAGATGGTGGGGTTCTTCCTGTGGACAAGTAATTGGCCAAATCAGCATACCAAGGATTCACTACTGAAATTGCAAATAAATTTTCATCTGGGAAAGAATCTTCAACCGGAAGAACCTCACCTTGATTTTGCAGTCTAGAAAGAAAATTTGCCACCTAATTCTCCTTACTTGGTCTATCCAACACTGTGATGTTAAATTCCTGTAACAATAACAACCATCTGGTAACTCTGCCACTAGTTACTGGTTTATTCATTAAGTGCTTGATGGCAGAATGGTCAATATGTACAAAAACCTCATAACCAGTTATATAATGTCGGAATTTATTCACAGCATGTATGACTGCAAGCATTTCTTTTTCTGTGACTGTGTAGTTTAATTCTGCAGGTGTTAGATTTTTTCTAATGAAATAAATATCATAATGACAAGATTGCTCTTTCAGGCCTAATGAGGCACCTACTGCAATATCAGATGCATCTGTAAAGATGTGAAATGGTAGGTCCCAGTTAGGTCCTTTTAAGACTGGTGTGGTTGATAGCTTTGCTTTGAGTGTTTCGAATGCTTGTTGACAATTATCATTCCAATTGAAAGGTGCATCTTTGGCTAGAATTTTAAACAAAGGTAAAGCTATGCAACTAAAATGCTCAATGAATCTTTTGTAATAGCTTGCATACCCAAGAAAACTTCTTACCTCCTTTTGAGTCTTTGGAATTGGCAAAACAACAATGATTTGAATTTTTGATGGATCAAATTTAATGCCGTGAGAAGAAATGTAGTGTCCTAATACTATCCCTTCATTTAACATGATAAAACATTTTTCGTTGCTTAGGGACAGATTAGCTTCAATACATCTCCTCAAAACTTTTTCAAGATTTTTTAATGCATGCTCAAATGAATCACCATACACTGAAAAATCATCCATATAAACTTCAACACAATCATGAACTAAATCAGCAAAAATAGCTAATACAGCTCTCTAAAATGTAGCTGGAGCATTGCAAAGTCCAAATGGCAAAACATTATAAGCATAGGTGCCCAAAGGACAAGTAAAAGTAGTTTTGTCCTGGTCCTCTAAGGCTATCCTGATCTGGTTGTAGCCATTGAAACCATCAAGAAAAGAAAATGATGATTTCCCAGCTAGTGTGTCTAACACTTGGTCAATAAATGGTAGTGGAAAATAGTCTCTGAGGGTGGCTTTGTTCAATTGTCTGTAGTCAACACAAATCCTCCACTTACCATTTTTCTTGGGCACTACGACCAATGGGGATACCCACTGACTGTCAGAGATAGGATAGATACAATTGACTTTTAACAGCTTTTGTAATTCTTCTCTAACAATATCCTGAAGCATGGGGTTCATTTGTCTTTATGGTTGCCTCACTGGTTTAACATTGCTATCTATATAAATATGATGAGTGCATGTTTCAGGGTGGATTCCATGCATATCGGTGTAGTCCCAGGCAAATGCCTTCTGGTATTTTCTCAATAGTTGAGTCAATTTCTCTTCCTGAGATGAGTCTAGGTGAGTGCCAATATTCAATGTTTTTCCTAGACTAATCTCTATGGTCTTGCTCTGTGTGTTGGTGATGGATTGGATAGGGAAAATGTTGTGAAATGTTGTTTGCAAAGAATGAATGGTGCATGTCTCCTGAAAATTTTGTGCTAGAAGTTCATTGGCAGCATGGTATTGATCATTCCTCAATTCCTCAGACACATCTGGTTGAGAGAGAAACAATTCTACCAAGTCATCATTATCATGTTCTTGAAAATCATAGATCTGGTTGATGCTGAAAATAGATTGAACTTCTACCTTATCATTGTATTTATCATCAAGCCATAAATTGTGTGCGACTGCTGGTGATTGTGATGATGGGTAAAGAGTGAGTTGTTTTCTTTCAGTTCCTCATGATATGATCATATTACCCGATCGACATCCTATCAATGCATCAAAAGTTGCTAACCATGGTCTACCAAGGATGATAGGGTGTCCTCCTAAATTGGATTTTGGTTGAAGAACTAAAAAGTCCACTGGATACTCCCAAGAGTCCAGTGAAACAATTATGTCCTCCAAAATCCCTTCAGGAATCACTTTAGACCTATTAGCAAGTTCTAGAACAATTGTGGTGTGCTGCAAGTTTGTGAGCTGAAGGGTTTTCATGGTTTCAAGAGTCATCACATTTATGGCAGCCCCAAGATCAATTAAAGTGTTTGGAATATGTATGTTGTTAATGATTGTAGTGACTCTGGGAATACCAGGATCAACATAATTTTCCATTGAAATGGTGTTTTCCATAAGGCCAGCTAAATGTCCAATAACATGAATGGTTTGTGGATCAACTCTTTTCCTAGTAGGCTTCTTAAGACACAGTTCTTTGATGGCTTTAGTATATATGGGAATGTCTTTTAGGGCTTGCAGTAGTGGAATTTTTATGTAGACATTCTTTAGCTCATCTAATACATCAAACTGTGGTATAGACATGGGAAGTTTTGTTTGGACCAATCGGTCTGGAAAAGGTGGTGGTTGCAATGGTTGCATCTGTTTGTATTTGATGTCATCGTTTGGTTTCCTTTGAATGGGGGTTTCATTTTCATTTTCCTCATTTTCTCCTTATTTTTCAACTGATGGGGATTCTTTGTGAAGTACCTTCCCAGACCTGAAATTGATATTTTGCAAGGGTAATGTGGGATATGAGGGTCCCTCATCTACATTGTAAGCTAGTCTCTCTGCTCTATTATTTGGATTTGGTACAGGTTGAGCAGGTATTTGAGTAGGTCTAGGAGGTTGGGGGTTAGATGGAAGTTGTAATTGTGGTGGATTTATTGGTGGAGGAGCAGGCAATGCTTATTGAGTGGGTTGAGATGGATGTGGGTAAACAACTTGCTGCAGAGGATATTGTTGATATGATTGAAGATATGGTGAATATGGTTGATGGTATTGTTGATATGGCTTTGAATATGATTGGTATGGTTGAGGGTATGATGGATATTGTTGAGAGTATTTCTAGGATGGTCTCCATTATTGTTGTGGGTAACTCTGGTGCTGCCATGGCATGGGTACATTCCATGAATTCTGAGCATACATCTGATCATGTGCAGGAAATTGTAAATTCTGATTTGGGAACATACCTTGAGGTGGAAGTCTTGGCTGCCATGGTCTTTTTGCACCCATAAAATAGACATTCTCCATATCTGTATTGGCTGCCACATTACAATTCTGCAAAACCTTAACTTTATAGCAATGAAATATATCATGATTTTCAGTACCAAAGGCAAAAACTTGAATATTCTCTAATGGACAATCTTTCAAGGCATGCTTCTTTTGGCATTTTGGACAAAAGATAGCCATCATTTGATCTTCCTCTTCTTGTCTTTTCTTGGCTTTAAGAGTGTCAATTTGGGTCCCTAATGTACTCAACAAATCTGTTTTGAATTCCTCTAATAAGTTTCCTATTTCAGATCGTGTGACACTAGCTGAAGCAGATTTTGTGGCTTTGGATGATATGGTTCTTTTCCCAATTTTTGCTTTTCTCCTGGAATACTTTTCACATAGATCAACAATTTCTTCGAAAGGTAAGGTGGAGATATCACCTTTGCCCATCAAATTAAGATCATCTAAGTATTCCTCTCGAATGCCCTTCAAGAATATGGTTTTAATGAGATCAAGATTCATGGATCAATGTTTTGATTTTTGTAAATTGTAAGCAAATCGTTCCAAATACTCCTCTAGGCTTTCATCCTCTTGTTGATTCATCCTACAGATATCATATTTAGAATCCTTTGCTCTACAATAAGGTTGCTATTTCCTTAGAAATATTCTTCGCATGCCATCCCAATCAGTGATTGCATGCTCACCAAGTCCCATAAACCATTTTGGTGATGATGCCTTTAATGTTGTTGGAAAGAGTCTAAGCCTATGGGCATTGTCTGTGTAACCATATGTTCGACATACAATGTCAAACTCAAACAAGAATGAATCTGGGTCTTCTGAAGCCATGCCATAAAAGTTTGGTAACACAGAAGGAGGTATGTTTTTCATTTTGATTTCCTCATCATTGTTGTCTTCGGGTTCATGGATGGGAAATTTAAAAGTTGATTCTTCCTCCTCTCTTTGATCGTGTTGTTGTTCAGGAGTGGATCTTCTTGCTGATCCTCCTCCTTCCTTAGCCATTTTTATAGATTCTTCTAGTAATTTGATTGTTTGTTCAGTGTCACTTGTCCCAAAGAGTTGTTCTAAAGATTGTTGAGTTATTTTTCTACTTTCTCTCTTTGCAGAAGATTAAGGGAAATGCTTCTTCTGAGATTCGTGCGCTAATAAGATTTGTCTCTCAATAAGTGTAATTCTTTGGCTTGACTTGTGTTTATCCTCTAATCTTTGTATGATGGTTTCCTCAGCTGGTGTTGTATGTTTAGTTTTTCCCACAGAGTCTTCTCCTGATGATAAGTTAGTTTTTGGATGGGGGGTTTTTGTGAATCTGGCTCTACTATCTCTAGATCTAGGCATAAGCAAACATGATTTCTACAGTGACGGTCAAATCTATGTTGTGTTTTTGGTTTGTTTTTGTTGATTTAATTTAATTTTTTTTTTTTTTTGATTGATGTTTTTTTTCAAAATCCTCTAACTACGCCTCCCCGGCAATGGCGCCAAAATGTAGTGGCCAATCTAGGGTGCTAGATTAGACTAGATTTATTATCGACCTGGGTAAGTAAACTTCGAGGCGTGTGCCTAAAATCTATAGGCATAAAGGATTCCTAACTAAGTGTTTGTGGTGATAGGCGACAATACTTCTTTACAGAAGGTTGAGGTATGTTTCCTCTCACTTTAACACTCAGATTACCTAGATTATCTAACTGTCTCAGAGATACAAAGTATAACTAGATTGAGATTTGAATCCCCTTACAAGGATGCTTTGCACAAAACTCTGTCTAGCTAATACTGAAGCACTCATAAAGAAATAAAAAACACACTAAACTTTAAATACATACACAAACAGAGTTCATGGAAATGCCTTAAAGCATAACGCTGGATCAAATCCCTTACAAGACCTGATTCAATTATCTAACGATGATATCTGTAAGCAATCACCATGGATTCCATTTGTGAGAAATCGTAATCAAATTGACAAAATCATTAGCATGGAAATAACATTAACAGTATGTGTTCTATGTAAATTCAAGAGCTGTGAAAATGACATTAAATGACATGCATTCAAAAGCAATGGAAATGTGTTCTATGTAAATTCGAAGGTAATGAAAACCAAAGGCACAGTATACCAATCCACGCAGGGCACGTCCACGTTTCAGTGGTACACTGGAATGAGTTCAACCAATTGACAAGATTAACGCATAAACGATGCTAGAGGGAAATCGTAATTGTATTCAAACACTAAGAGTTGCAATCACATATATGAATTCGGTTCTTCAAAACAATACACAGAGGTAATCATAACATGTCCGAAAACAAAACGATACAGAGTTTTTATCTGCCTTCCTATCTTGAGTCAAATGCACATTCATTGAAGCAGTTGTTCCTGCTTTTACAGTGGAATGATTTGCGGTCATTCTAAGATGAACCGGTTTCCAAAAAAAAAAAACTATTTCCAAAAAGACAAAATGAAACCTATTTAGAAACCACAGCTTTTACTGCCTTTGTAACCAAAAGGCTGGGGTTTGACCTAGCATTGACCGCATAAGTAGGAGCTTTTGATCTGCTGTAAAATCGATTTTTCTTCGTTCTTGTACATTTAGGAGCTCGTCCTTATCCACTACTTTGGCTTGCTTGTCATGCCATGTGTCAAATGATAAACCATTTACAGGATGTGATATCTTCCTGATACCTTTTTGTTAAAAATTCCTAATTTCTAACATAAAAACTCATAAATTAACTTTAATGCAAACTAACAACTATAACGCTATTAACTAATCAATTTCAATGGATGCAAAGAGGTCTATGGAGGGAAAATATAGGCAATTGATGATGTTTTTAGAAGAAAAAGAGGGTAATGGAAGGGTACCAATAGGTGGTTTTCACCCACATTGCGTTTCCACCTTAAATCTTGGTGTTCATGTGTGTTTCTTATGTGTGATGGTTTATTCTATTTTTACTGCTCTATTTAATAAGTTACTAATGCACTGGTTAAAGATCAACACATGATAAATTGTCTAAATCATAAGTTTTCTGGTTGTACTCTAGTTTCTCTAATCATAGTTGCATGTACACGCTAGTTCACTTATCAGAAGTAGCATATATAAATCTATTTGAGAAATAAAAAATTATTGATCTGATAATATTGATTCACCCCCCTCTCAATATTATTTCCAACAATTGGTATCAGAGCAGGTCCTTCAAAAGAAACTTGATCACATGAAGGAAGATATTTCAAGATGAATAATCATGAAGGCATGGGATCCATCAGACCACCAATCTTCAATGGGAGCAACTTAGTATATTGGAAAATAAGAACCAGAGCCTATCTACAATCACTTGGAGCATATGTTTGGGAAATTGTGGAAGGAGGATATCAATTTCCAGTAACAATTCCTACAGACTCTGTAGGTAAGAAGCTATATGAAACCAATGCGAAATTTGTCAATACATTTTTGGGAAATCTGTTAGAATCAGAAATTGTCAAAGTCATGCAGCTCAAGGCAACCAAAGAAATATGGGACAAAATCATTCAGAGCTGCGAAGGAGACTCTTATGAAACTCTTAAGATGCATAGTGATGAGAGTGTTTCTAGTTTCTTTTTACATATAGATGAGATTGTTAATTGTATGAAGAATCTGGGTGAAGAAATAAAGGAAATTACATTAGTTGAGAAAATTTTGAGATCTTTGTCTTCCAAATTTGTGTCAAAAGTATCTGTGATAGAAGAAAAACACAATCTTCAAAATATTACAATGGTTCAACTCCATGGAATCCTAACTGCCTTTGAAATGAGAAAAGGAGGTCCATCAGATATGAGAGAAGATGCTTTTAAAGCATAAACAAAGGGAAAAAGAAAATGAAAAGCACAATGAATCAGGACACATTTCAGAAGAAGAGGATGAGGTAAATTTTGTCAAGAAGCTTCAATGGGATTCCGAAAGATTCAAAGGTAAGCTACATTTAAAATGCTTTGCTTGTGGTAGAGTCAGTCACTATGCTACCAAATTTCCTCATAAAGATAAATATGAAAAGGGAGAGGAATATGCTAGAGGCAATAGAAAACAGGTTGAGAATAGGAGTTACTATACACATGAAAATAGTGATGGCCTATTTAATAGTGATGAAGATGAAACTGAACAAGATTATAGACTACTCATGGCTTATGACAATGATGATTTTTTCAATGCACTAGAAGAGGAATATTTTCTTGAAGAAATCACTAAAATCAAAATCTGGTTAGAAGAAAAGAATATGATCATAGATACTTTGACACACCAATTTGATGAAAGAGAAAAACACAATAAAAATCTAGAATGTGAAATTATCGGTCTAAGAAAAGATATTGAGAAGAAAAAATCTCTCAATCTTAGATTTTCTAAAGGATTAGAAACTCTAAATGGAATTATCAAATTTTAGTGTTCTCCTATGATAAAGACGGGTCTTTGATATACTGAAGAATCATCTCAATCACAAAAGTCGTCAACCTCCACCAGAAGCTATCTTGATGCAAAAAACACTAGTGAACAGTATGTCAATCGTCAGCAAAGGCCTAAAACTACTCATCAGGTAAATCATACTCAATTTACTCGAAGGATGAATATTAGTAGAACCCGTAACCAACATGTAAACAATGTCAAAAGACTCTATGATCATAGAAACTTCTTTAATGGGAAATGGTTTTCATGTCATAACTTTGGGCACAAGGTTGCTCAATGTGTTTCTTGCGAATCCATCATGACTAGAGAAGCACAAAATCAAAGGAGTGTAACAGGAATCAAGAAAAGTTCCTATAATAACTTTTCTCCTCTTGAAAATGAAATAGAATGCAGAAAGATGTGGTATAGCTTTGTATGCAAAAGGACAAGAAAATCAGTGGTACATCGACAAAGGATGCTCCAAACACATGACAGGTGATAAAGAGAAACTTCATTCATATAATGCTTTAGAAAAGGAAAAGAATGTCTCATTTGGAAATGACACTCAAACTGTCATTAAAGGTAAAGGTTCTGTTTTCTTGAAAGAAAAGGTTAAAGTTGGAAATGTCATGTATGTAGTTGGTTTAAAGCATAACCTATTGAGTGTCAGTCAAATTTGTGATCAAGGAAATGAAGTGGTGTTTCGATAAAATAGATGTGTCATTCGTGAGCTTGATACAGGTAAGACAGTGATCAAAGGTATAAGAACTCCAAACAACTTATACATACTCAAAGGAGGACAAAAACAATGCTATCTAAGCGAAACAGATGAAAGATGGTTGTGGCATAGAATTTTGGGACATCTAAGTTTTTCTAAAATAATAAAAGCATGTAGGCTCAAGGTAGTTTGTGATCTTCAAGATATCAACATACTAGAAAATACGATATGCAAACCATGTCAAATCGGTAAGCAAACCAGTGTTCACTTCATTGAAAAGGAAGGGTCAGCAAGTAGGCCTCTTGAACTCATCCATACTGATTTATGTGGACCAACAAGGAAAAATTCAACTTGTGGAGAAGAATAATTTATTTTGTTTATTGATGATTTTTCCAGGATGTGTTGGATAGGTATTCTAAAGAAAAAAGATAAAGCATTTGAAAAGTTTAAAGCATTCAAAGCTTTAGTTGAAAATGAATTAGATCAAAAAATCAAATGTATCATATCTGATCGAGGGGGAGAATTCATATAACATGAATTCTTTGATTTTTGTGAACAACAAGGAATAAAAAGGCAATTCTCCACCACAAGAACTCCTTAGAAAAATGGTGTGGTAGAAAGGATGAACAAAACAGTTCAACAAATTGCTCAAGCTATGCTAGATGAATTTGGAACTCCTGCAACCTTCTGGGGTGAAGCTGGATTTGTTGCTATGACTATTCTCAACAAAGCATATGTTCGGGTAAATAGTAATAAAAATCCACATGAACTTTGGTATGGTAAGCCTCCTACTGTAAAACACTTTAGAGTTTTTGGAAGCAAATGTTTTATCAAAATAACTGATGAAAAACTTGGTAAGTTTGAACCTAGAGTAGACGAAGGTATTCTTCTTGGTTATTCTTCCAAAAGTAAAGGATACAAATGTTATAATAAAATACTTTGGAAATTTTTTGAAAGAATTGATGTTGTAGTTGATGAAGAATATAGAAATCCAGAACAGATGAAATCAAGAGAGGAATATGACAATGAGGAAGATGGGGAATGGTTTCCTGCATCAAATCAAAATGATATTGAAGAAGAAACCAATGAAGCACCTGAAGAAGATACAACAGATGGGGAAAGACTCCATCCAAGTATATTCAGAACAATCATCCATAATCTCAAATTCTAGGAGAAAAAGAGTTTGGAGTATAGACAAGAAGAACGCTTATAGGAACCTCAAGTTATCTAGCATTACTATCCTCCACAGAACCTTAGAATGTAAATGAAGCCTGCAAAGATGAACGCTGGGTCAAGGCCATTGATGAAGAATTAGATCAAATTGAAAAGAATGATACTTGAGAGTTAGTTCCTAGACCTCATTATAAAAATGTTATAGGAACAAAATGGATATTTAAGAATAAGCTAAATGAAAATGGATAAGTTATTAGAAACAAGGCAAGACTTGTTTACAAATGGTATGCTCAACAAGAAGGTATATATTTTGAAGAAACTTTTGCACCTATTTCCAAACATGAAGCCATAATGACATTTCTTTCTCTTTCTAGGTTTTGAAAATTCAAAGTATATCAAATGGATGTAAAATCAACCTTTCTTAATGGAGATTTAGAAGAAGAAGTTTATATTGAACAACCAGAAGGATTCATTCTTGGAAATGATGCAAAACTTGTATGCAAACTCAAAAAGGCTCTCTATGGTCTAAAACAGGCTCCAAGGGCTTGGTATTACCACCTTAACAAATATCTACACCCACAAGGTTTTACAAAAGGTTCTGCAGATAGCAATTTATACACAAAGATTGAAAATGATAAATTGCTAATTATTGTTGTTTATGTTGATGATATCATTTTTAGTAGCAATTAAGAATCCATGAGTCAAAATTTTTCTTTAGTAATGCAACAAGAATTTTAAATGTCCTTACTTGGTGAACTTACTTATTTTATTGGTCTACAAGTTCAACAAACAAAAGATGGTATCTTTCTTTCACAAACCAAATATCTCAAGCAGGTCTTGAAGAAGTACGGAATGGAAGATTCTAAACTAGTATGTACTCCAATGGTAATAGGATGTAGTCTCAGCTCTAATGATGAATCACTAGTAGTAAACCAACCAACTTATATATCTATGATTGGAAGTCTGCTATATCTAATATGTACCATACCTGACATCATGCATGTAGTAGGAATTGTTTGAAGGTTCCAAGCAAATCCAAATGAATCATATCTCCAGGTAGTGAAAAGAATCTTCAAATATCTTCAAGGAACTCAGGACTTTGGACTATGGTATCCTAAAGATACAAACCTTACTCTTCATGCATATACAGATGCAGATTGGGTAGGAAGTGTTGATGAATGAAAGAGCACTAGTGGAGGTGCATTCTATATGGGTTCTTGGTTAGTGTCTTAGTTCAGCAAGAAACAAGGTTCGATTTCTTTATCTACAATTGAAGCAGAATATGTGGCCGATGCATCTTGCTAAACACAACTACTTTGGATGATGCAAAATTTGCAAGACATTCAGATCACATGTACTCCACCCATCTCCATTCTATGTGATAATATAAGTGCCATCAATATTTCAAAAAATCCAATCATGCACTCCAAGGCCAAGCACATACCCATCAAGTACCATTGTCTACGAGAACATGTGCTTGAACAAAAGGTAAAATTAGAGTATGTTCCCTCCAAAGAACAGGTTGCTGATATATTCACTAAACCACTACCCAGAGAAACATTTGAATATCTCAAACAAAAGCTAGGAGTAGTTACTACATCATCTTGTTGTTAAATCCAATTTTCAGAAGAAGGTTATTATACGCGGGTTTCATGAAGTATAGTTGCGGGTACATGTGGGTTTATGTGGTTGAAGGAGCATACATGTTTTTCTAATAGAAAAATAGTGGTTCAGACTTTGATATGGGTGCTCTGTCTGAAATTGATTACTATAGTATGATGATATACTTTGTTCATTAATTTTATCTAACTAACAAAGATGCCTTGATGAATAACTTGTTGACAATGCACAGGTAGCACAGGTTGAGGGGGAGCATTAGACTTCACACACATTCTACATTGTTGGCATCATGGCTACTAAGCTCAGTTATGGATTCATATACTTATATCATTTGTTACATAAGTCATGAGTGTGATATGACTTCTTCTGTGATGGTCTATATTTGAATGAGTCCTATTGGAAATATGATGTAATTTGTATCCCCTCTTTGCATAGGGATAGATGATGTACTATTTTTTGTATATTTGTCATGTATAAACAGTTGGTATATCCCCACTTGGTTGGGTGGATGAGTCAAATGTGGTGTATCCCCACTTGGGTGATTGATGTATGTATGGATTATTGCTTATAGGGAGGTCATACTGACTTAGTTGAGTTATAGAGTCATGTTGTTCATTTGAATCATATCTCTGCAGACACAACATCTACTCAAGGTAGCATGGAAAACATAATGTATATCAAAGGGGGAGGGTAGCTTGATCCACCCTTTTCCCTTGATGTCAAAGGGGGAGAGTATAGTATTTTGGTGTTGCATGATTATCTCTAACAGTTTCTACAGCTTGCATTAATCAACACTATCATGGTTTCCATCAAGTGCAAAGGGGGAGATTGTTGGAATTATGATACAAGTGTTGTCCTTGATGGAAACTCTACATGTTAGTTCAATTTTGATAAAAGGAAACTTACAATATAATAGGTATATTCATAGGTAATAGGGCATTGGTACAGAAGAATAGGAAGATGGAACTAAGGTCTACTGATCAAAATAAAGAAGTTGAAAGAAGAGGATGATGTAAGAGTAGTTTCAGAAGTATACGCAAGTCCACTTAGTCAAAACAACATATACACACTGGTCTACAAAATAAAAAGAGTGAATACATATACATACACTCTCACAAGAGGGAAAGCACGTACAAGTTGGAAAAACAAGGAATTTCAAGAGTAGAAAATACCAGGGGTCGATAGCATGGTATTAGCCAACAATATTGAGTGGAGTAATGACTATTTGATCTCGCCCAAGAATACCATGGGTCACTAAGTGGTTTTGGTCTGAGGTATTAAGAAAGGCCAAAAGCTATATAAGGAGGAGAAGATCATAAGGCAAGTGGAGGAAGTGAATGGGTTACTAAGGAATACTTCTATCTAAAGTATATTTTATGTTGTAGGGGCTATGTTTGTGATTGATTTGAAATATTTTGTGCACCTTGAATTCAATGTTGGATCAAGATCATGAGACCTGAAATGACTTATCATTGAATAATTTGATATTGGTTGGGCTAGATATGATCATGTACACTTGCTTTATTCTTTAAACGCTATGATATAAGTTTTTTTGATGTCTGAAATTGTTGACACCTAATCCGAAACGGATGGGTGAACCGGACAGTCATCCAGAAGATGAACTGATCCGTTTTATTTGTATATATATATGTAGAAACTAATGAATAATATATCATTTCTCTCGCTCATTAAGCCTGGATTACCCTGGCTGACATGGTATCAGAGCACAGGTCCCAGAATAATTGTAACTCCTGCCTGAGAGCTGCTCAGTCTCTCTGACATCCCTGAAATAGTTGAAGGCCTGAAGACTCCCGCTGCGTAGAACCTGAAGACTGCCGCTGCCTTCATTGAAACCCCTGGTTTGGTAACGCATGACTCTTATGAAACGCCTTGCTCATTGAAATCATCGGTTTTTTGACTGTTATGAATGACTGTTATGAAATCGCCCTCTAAAATTGAACGAGACACTGTTTTAGATATTGCTCACGGGATTGAATCCACCGGGCTCCAACATATCATCTTACCAAAAATCGTGCTTATCAATGCTTGTATACTGTAAAGAAAAAAAAAAAGGATTTTATATCTGTCTGTGCGTCGCTGTTGAATGCCGTGGGTTTTATATCTGTCATTCCTTTATTTCGGTGCGTCGCTGTTGAATGCCGTGGAGTTACCCTTGTTTAGACTCTGGAATGCTGATGAATGCTGTGGAATCCTGACATGGTATGTGGAATGCTGACATGCCCATGTGATCCCTAGTCTCGATAAGTATTGGAATACTTGAATTCCTTTGAATAAAGTTACCCTTCGATTTATAGAAAGGAAAATACATCTTTCCACCTTAACAAAAGCGATGGGTGATTTTGTAAGTTGTCATAAAATCATATTGTGAAAGAGTTGTGAGATATTCATATAAATCTTATGGGTGATGCCCGATACGGGTGGATGGGCTACCGAGACCACATGTTGTTGGTCTGTAATCTATAATTTGTGACCAAGGGCTATAATTTTGTATCTTCACGATACTTGTGACAGTGGACTATAAAGCAGAATTTTAAAATGATATATGGTCATTTTTAAAACAGAGATATATATGGTGGTGATAGCAGAATTTTAAATTTTTTTTGATATACATGAGCTGAGATATATATATGGAGATAGCAAAATTTTAAATGACATGAGCTGAGATATATATATGGTGATTTAAAGAAGAGTTTTGAAGTGTAGAAATGGTGATATAAAGCAGGGTTTTAAATGATTTTTTTTTCTCCATACTCATTTTTTAAAGCAGAGATATACACAGTAATTCTCCATATCAAAATCAATTTTTTAAAAGCAGCAAAGTTTTTTTTTCTCATCAGAAGTATATCAGCAGCAGTAACAAAATGCATTCAATCATCTCTATGATAGGAATAGTTCTCACTGGAAAGGAGAACTATCCTGACTGGTCCCGGATGGTACAGCACACCCTCATTTTCAATGAGCTGTGGAAAGGAGTGTGTGTCGGAGAAGGAGACAATGACCCAGAAAAGCCCACATAAGACAAAGAG
>APFE031323253.1:237096-256478 GCA_000404065.3 Pinus taeda | reverse complement strand
CCTAATCCTCAGTGATTGGGGAACTGAATGTGAACAGTCATCGAGAAGATGAACTGAACAATCATATTCATGTATATATTAGATAGCTGGCTAAATGAATAAACGCATTAGTTTTCTGGAGTTACTCCTGGCCTGACAATCTCAACAGCTCCGACTGGGGATAATCGGACTAGTTTCCTAGTGTGTGTTTTATGATGAGAGTGGGTGGTTCATGAATATTTGTAATAGAATACTCATAATCTAAATGACCTATTGTATAATGTAATTCTGTAACTAAATTCTTCTAATATAAAGCCGGGTATTCTTGTGTGGTATGTGATCTACAAAGATATCTTCTTTGTTTATTAGAACTAAACAAAGATGATAACGTATAAAGATAATTCCTTTGACTAAATATTTAGTCAAATAAATTTATAAAATAAATCGCATACATGATGATTTATATATGACAATCACAATTTCAGCTAGGCATCATACAAAAGTGCAATTAATGCCTAACAGAAACAATAAATCTCACATACAGTTCATGAAAGTAAATTTTTTCCACTAATTAAATGAAAACATAATCGGTCATACAAGATAATAGTACCATATGTGCGAAGTCCTGCTCATTTGACAAATGACATAGACCAACTTCTTTCTTTGAATAAAATTTTCTCCCCACAATACAATAGTGCATCAACAAAGGAAAGTAGTCTAATATCTAAAAGAAACGATCATGTTCCATAGTTTCACCAAAGCATTCACAAACTTACAATAGTGCATTATTTGCAAATGTTTTTGATAAAATTCTGGACCCTTCTCTAAATGCACAAGAAGGGTATAAATATTATTCTAACTAATGTGAAAAAATAGATTATACAAAATTTGAGGAGGTTTCAAACAACCTTCCTCCTAACTAGTTAACTAACTCCAAAAATAAATAGTGGCTAAATGAAAAGAACTAAGAGGATGAATTGTTGTCTACCAACTTGTCCTTCAAATCGTATATATTGGTCATCGGTTGAATTTGAGGAGGTGCCCCAAAATGTGTCCTAAGTTGTCCTGTGAAAATCACATCGGTGAGAGGTGGCAGCATCTGCTGAGTGGTATAAAGAGAACATTTGAGAGTCATAATCTGGTTGTGCTGCTTGACGAGGTACTGCCAATATGAATCCTAGTTGGTCCTGGTCAATTTTGTAATTGCCTCTCTTTGAGTCTCTGCCTTTTCCCAACAACTTTCATACAGAGCATTTAAATCGGGCATTTCTTTCAGATTTCCTTCTTTAATGAGGTTGGTGGCAAACAAGGTGTGATTCACTGCCTTAATGATATTCTTTGATGCCCTAGCTACACTTGCGACTACTAGCTTGGCATGTTTGGTTCTTGCATCCCAATCCATGAAGAGAATGTATTTATGAGTTTCCTCAATCTCGGGAAGGTTGGCTTTCCTTATGTATTCTGTTTCATTCCATTTGATGAACTCAAAGATTTTGGTGTTTAAATCAGTAAACTCGATTCTCTGGTCAATTGCCTTATATGTCAGTTGGTCACTAGTGGTCAGATAAGGGGTAATGTGTGACATCTTTTTGCAGAAATTCTCTTGCTGTATACTCCATTGTTTCTTAGGTATTTATCACTTTGTGAGTTCCTTGTAGTTTCTAATTAAATTGATCCCACTCCTGCTCCAAACTACTGTCTTTGACCTCTAGACTAATTTCTTTAGACGAGGTGCTCAAAGCCTTTTTATGAGCTAAATTTCTATTGCACTTTGTTGTGTTATTTGCATCTTGGGGTTTCCCAGTGTTTGGTGTCTTCTCAGTATTTACCTGAGGATCTACTCGAGAACTAGGACCTTCACTATCAACAGTGACACTTGGTGTAGGCTTATCCTCGGGCTTTAACAAATGCAATGGGATCACTTTGAGCCTTTCATTTCTAAATTCCTGAAAGCTTTGAAAATATTCAAGTTTCAGGTTCACCCTTGCCCATTTGAATGCTTATTTGAAGGATTCATTCGACTGTAACAAGTCTTCAAAATATTTATCCTCATGGTTGTATTGCTTGAGCTTTACTGCAGTAGTGATATTATATGCCACTTTGTCTGGATCAAATTGCCTCTTAGGCAATGTATGAAGCCTAAGGGCTTCCGTGGGTGCTGACTCCTTAGTAGCACGAACAAAATTTTCTAAAGAAAAAGAACTGCACTTGACAGGAAAGAGGGCCATAATGACTTCTTGATGTCTTTGACAACTTTAGTCGGGCCTTTTCCCACAGTCTGGTAGACAATCCCTCTTGCTAATAATTTATCAGAAACATATAAAGAAAGGACATGTGGATCGACTCTTCTACCAAAAACCCTAATGTAGGTGAACCATTCTTCAATAATATATTTTCTAACAACAAAGAGGTTTGTTGCGGCTTCTTGGGAAAACCTAGGGGCTCTCTGATTGAAAATTATTTGATGTAGGGGCAAAACAAAAACATGAAATATTTTATAGAAGTGAGGTATATAATTCAATTCCCATATTTGTTTATGACTGAGATGGACAGGGTAGGGGTTCTATAAGGTATATTTCCAACCCATGGTCAGAAATGTCTTGCAAAAATAGATGGCATCTATAATGTAGGCACTAAAATAGAATGGAGGGAGGTTATCTGGAGAGGAGGCTCTCTTCTGTCGATATTCAATAATGGTGGTGGATAGGTTATCAGATAGTATGGAGGGCCAATTCATGATCTGGGAATTAACATAGGCATCAATCAAAGGAATCCATTCTATGGAAAACTTAGTATTATTGGGTAACCCATATAATATACATAACATAGTTGTTGCATAGTTATAGGGGTTTGCCAAAGAGGCTATATCATACATACCTAATTTTTCATATTTGAATTTGTTTTCCTATACTCCCAACCTTGAATTAGATTGAAGGGGTCTGGGTTCTTTTTTGTGATGTTGGCCACGAATGCCTTGTCATAGATATTATGAGGGTCAAGTATGTGGTAGATGTTCTTCAGATCCTTTGCTCTGAATGACCCTATGAGCTCATTTCTTGAATTTTAGAATTTCCAGTCTTTAATGGTGATATTTTCGATCACTCACCTGATCATATTTGTGAATGGGAGGATTTTAGCTCTCGCTCCTATCCTATGAAGGAAAGAACATGCAACATCCATGAATTGAAGTTCTGAAGGCCTTGTTGAATCAATTTTTACTCTTGTGACAATGATTTTAGGATGTTCATCCTTAAGCCTATTGAATATGACCTCCCAAGTTGTTCTGACTCTAGCAGCATCGCAGACTATATCAGAGAAAATAGGATCCAACTCTGTAAACTCAGATTCAACAATGCTCTGCTTGCTTTGTTTTTGCATCACCTTCCTTAGTGACATGTATTTTGTAGCTTTCCTGAAATAGACAAGATATATTAGCGTAGACAGTATCGAATAATTAAGACTGAAAGATTCTCTAAAATGACTTTGGATCATGAGAAAGGTTTAATGAGATACTCGATGTTAACTACCCATAAATTGGAAAATGATTATCCTTCCTCGGGCCACTAAATATTTCTTAGCCTGTCAATTCATTCGTTTTGATACTAAAACGTAATGATTTCACACGTTTTACCACTCTTAATCGCACATCGCAATCTTTAAATGGATAAAATATAGTGCTATCAGATGCATAAGGAGAAATGCGATTGTGAATATCGCAATATCACATTTCACAAATCGCTAATGGAAATTTAAATGCCATAGCTAAATTTTTAGCAAAGTTTGCGAAGTACGAAGTACGATTTGCAAAATGAAAAGGTGTTATTTATCAAGCTATCGCAGTGGGAGATTTGATCGCAGATCACAAGTTTTTGAATATGTTTCTAAGGCAATCACATGGAAAAGTGCAATTTGTGATTTGTGATGCGGATTTCATCCTTATTTCATTTTGCGAGGTTTTTCTAGGTATTTTCTTAGAGTTAGGTATTATTATCCTAAGCCTAAAAATTTAAAAGGCTCCCCATTTGTATCTCTAACCTTAGCTATTGTTCTTAATAAATGGGGGGGTTGTTTCATAGTACAACAATTGGCGATTCACTTGGGAGAACTAGTTATCTCTGAGTAGTGTTCTAAAATTTCTAAAAAAACTTTCAAAGTAATTAGACTTATAGGAATAATGATTACATGAGTTATAAGGTAAAGAACATTTCTCTAGAATCATCATTACTTGCTCACTCTACTTATTCAATTACTTTACTCTTGTAATGACAAAAATATAAACGTTCACATCAACTAATAATAAGTTTTAAACTGATATAGTAGGTGTCTTATGTGGATTAGCTTTTTGCTGTTTACTCATTTATCACAGATGGAGCCTCTGCTGCCAACAGGCATTCATATCCTTGACAAGGTTATCTTTTAACCAGCAATGATTCATTATCCCATCTATAGGAATTTTCAAATTTCAAAATGATATTCACTTGCTTTGGATCTCACTTGGGCTTTGTCCATTCTTCCTTTTTGAATATAATCTTTTTCTTTGTGGTTTCTTAAAAGACATTGTATAGGCATGGTAACCTAATAATGGCAATGCCATTCACTGGTTGTAACTAAACTGAACAAGTTGGCTCTTGATGAGACCCTTTGTCTTCTGATCGACGAGATCATTAGCTATTACCCTGTTTTGATATACAGTATTGGTAATATCAGTTTAATTATTTCCCTATGAACATGGTAAACAAGCTCGCAATGAGACTTTTTATCTTCTAAGTTTCATATATTTTAGACTTACACTCTGAGAAAAGTAAATTTTATCATATTGGGTGAATCATTGGCTCTATTAAGAGTTTTGGATGATAATGATAGAGTTTTTAAGATACTCATTTGCAGAAAGCCCTTACTATGTTAAAGATTCTTTTGTTGACTGATAGAAAAACATTCATACTCTATAAAGGTAAGGGTTTGTTCATAGAATTAATGTTTTAAGCAAGATCAAGTTTTTCCAAAGAAATTAAGTTTACTTTAGTACTCAAATGTCCTAATTATTTCTTTTAACTCTTGCTTACTTGTAGAAGTGGAAAACTGAAATATCATCAAAGATTTTATTTTGAAAAGGCAAAAGTAAATACTAGTTAACCATTATTTTCCTAAGAATCTTAAAAACAATATGTTACAAAATTGGAAGAGGTTATCTTCTAAGAAAATTATTTTTTCAAAATTTGCCCATTAATGGGCAAAGAATCCTTCTTACCTGACAAGTCTTGTAAAAGAAACGTTGATTGTCCAATTTTTTCAATGATTTGAAAAGGGCCAAGCCATATTATTTGGAATTTGGTATGTCTACATTTTCCCTTGTGTGCTTTGTCCCATTTCAAAACCAAGTCACCTACTTCAATATTTTTTTGACTGGTAGAACTTGTATCAAAGGAAGCTTGACTAATTGTTGATGATGGAAGTAGGATTCTTTAGCCTTTTCTCATTCTTCTTCAAGCTTAAGCATCTGAAACTATCTTTCCTGGAGAGAAGAAGAAGGGTTTTCATCGATAAATTGCACTAGGGAAAGAGATGGGATTGCTACGTTTGTGGGAATAAAAAATTCTTTTACATAAACTAAAGCAAAAGGAGAAGAACCAATAGAGGCCTTCTGAGTAATTATGTCTGCCCATAGAGCAAATGTTAATGCTTTGTGCCAATTCCTATGATTTTAATCATTAGTCATTTTGATAATTCCGATGAGGTTCTTGTTCGTTGATTCTGCTAATCCATTACCTTGTGGATAATAATTGGCTGAATATTTCAACTTGAAACCTCACATTAGAGCAAATTCTACCATTGTATTTCTAGAAAAGTCAAACATTAAAGTTGAGGATAAGCCAAACCTAGTAATTATGTACTGATCAACGAAGTCCATGATTCTTTCTGTATTAGCTATCTTTAATGTGATAGCTTCTACCCACTTTGTAAAATAATTAGTAGTTGTAAGGATGTACCTATGTTGTTTGGAAGAGTTAGGAACAATCTCACCAATTATGTCTAATCCCCATTGTTCAAATGGTTGTTGGATGTTAACTGATTGTAAAGGGAATGCTGGTTTTCTTTCTCTTCCGGATGTGTTTTGACAAGTTTTACACTTTATTGCATATTCACGTACATCCTTAAATACCATTAGCCAATAATATCCTGCATGCAGGATTTTGTGAGTTGTGGTATTTCCCCCAAAATGTCCTTCGACTAGTCCATCGTGTAATTATTACATGCCCTTTTCAGCTTTAGGTTTCTCTAGGCATCTTAGCAATACTGAATCATAATTTTTTCTAAACAATACATCGTTGACTAGTTCATACTGATTTGATTTCAATCTTAAAGCTCGCTTTACAATTAAGATGCATAGGAGCATATCCATTTTTCAGATAAAATTTCAAATCAACATATTGTGATTACCTATCATTGAGGCTTACCTCTAATATTTGCACTTCATTACCTTGATCTTCTTCTAGTGGTAACTGAAAAGCTCTTTTTAACATCCTACAAAAACCTTGGCCCCTGACAATTTTAGCTGGATGGATTTCTACATCATATTCTTGAAGCGTGGTAACCCAATTAGCTCTTTTTTCCCCTACTTCTCCTTGGATTAATAATTGTCTTACTGCAGGGTAGGGTACAACTATCTTTGTATGGGATTTAAGAAGAAAAGGTCTGAAATATTTCAAAGTTTTAAAAACAACAAATGCTTATTTCTCGATAGTTGAATAATTTAATTTGTCACCTTCCAAGTTAGAGCTGAAAAACGAGATGGGTGCCTTGATATTTTCATCATTCAGCTGTGGTAAAACTGCTACATAAGATGTATCAGATCAAAAAGTATATAATGCAAAAGGTTTGAGAAATTCAGGGGTTGTTAATGAAGGATCATTAATGATAGATTTTTTAATCAACTCAGATGCCTCTATTTCATCCTTATTCCATCTGAAAACTGTGCTTTTTCGTATCATTGCTTGTAGGGGTAGGACAATTTTTTAAAAATTAGGAACAAATATTTTTACAAAATTTATTTGGCCTAGGAATGATTGCATATTTTTTGTTGTTGTGTGGGAGGGGAATCTTTTTGATCTCTTGGAATCTATCAGGATCAATGTTAATCCACTTTTTGGACACTATAAACCCAAGGAGTTTGCCTTCTGGTAAAGCAAAATAAGATTTTTTGGGATTTAAGGAAATGCCATATTTCTTACATCTTTCAAAAATGTGTTTCAGGTCGCTTAAATGATTGTTCCTATCCTTAGAATAGACTGTGATGTAATCCAAGTAAATAATAATTGATTTATTAATTAGACCTTTAAAGGCAATGTCCATAGCACGTTGAAAAGTGGCACCAACATTAATGAGTCCGAAAGGCATCTTCTGATAGGCATATGTTCCCCACTTGGTCCTAAATGTTGTCTTTAATTTGTCATCTGGATGCACAAGAATTTGATTATATCCTGAGAAACCATCTAGAAAAGACATTAATTTGAAACCTGCAACTGATTGCAATATCTGTTCCATAGTAGGCAAGGGAAAATTATCTTTTTAACAAGCTTTATTCAGGTTTTTAAACTCAATACAAATTATAATATCACTATTATTTTTCCTTACGGGTACCATATTCGATACCTACTTAGAGTGTCTAACAGGGAAGATTATTTTGGCCTTTAGAAGCATGTTCAATTCATATTTGCTTTGACTCTCAAGGTTTGGGTAATTTTGTGAAGCTTCTGTTGAATTGGATTTTCGTTCAAAGTCATAGGTATGGTATGTTGAATTATAGAGGTATCGTATGTCTTGAGATCTGTGTAATCCCAAGCAAATACACCTTTGTATGTTTTTAACAACCTAATGAATGGTACTCTTTCTTCAGATGATAGGCCAAGACCTAGGTTGACATTTTGAGATTTTTTAGTTGACCCTAGGTTTACTACTTCAAATCTCAAAGTATAACTTTGAGTTTTGGAGTTGGTAATTTTCTTGAACCTATCGTTTAGATCATAGAGATCTTCCATGTTAACTACAGACTTTGGGATTGGGTTTTTATCAAGGTTATGTTTGATTTGTAGATCATGCTCATGTTCACCTATGATATATTCTTCATACAACCCTTCTGATGTAAGGAAATTAACTATATCTGCATCATTGTTGAATACTCTCCAATTTGTTACATTATCGGGAATAGATGACCTAAATATTAACTCTATTGAAAATCTATCTAGACTAAAGTCTTATGAGGGTATAAGCTTGGATGCCACATTAGAAAGTAAGTCAGCACTTGCATTTTACAGTCTAAGGACTGAAGAAATGTTAAAAGAAGAAAAATGAGAAGTCAAATTCTGGGCTAATGATTGATAATGTTTAAGGTGCCCAGATACACAATGAATTGTATTTCTCACTTGCTTCACAATAATTTTAGAATCACCATAGACTTGAAGGTATTTGACATTAAAACTGATGGCTTTATACAGTCCTTGGATCAGTGTTTAATATTCAACAATATTATTAGTGCACTGGAATTCAAGTCTGCAGGTTAACATGGTTTTCTCTCCTTGCAGATTGATCAAAATGCATCCTATGCTTGCGCCATCTTTAGATTTCAAACCGTCAAAATAGAGAGTCTAGAACAAAGAATTATTTGAAAATTAATCTACTAAATTTACACACTTGGAAGGCTTTGTTTGTGAAAATTTTCTGATCTAAGAAACTACAAGATTATCTAGAAAGGGAGACCTCTAAGCATTAAAGGATCCCAAAAATGACTCGGCTGAGTAATTTCTAATGATATTATTAGTGAAAGCAACAGGTTCATTGCTTCCCTCAAGGTCAGTGGCTATATATTTCATGAATTTTTCTCGGTATACCCTAATTTGGTTTGGGTTACCATTTTGTTGCAAACACATGTGGAACCAATCAGTTGTGAAATAACCGTGCAACTTTTCAGACCAATCCCTATTGATAATTAAACCATAAAATTCAAGGATATCAGCCACCAAAATATCAATTATTTGTAAAACTTTAGGATTAGAGGAAAGGATAATTGAAACTAATGCTATCTCTCCAAGAACCTCTACTTTTGTCCTATTTACCTGAACTATGTGTACTGCAAATTTTCGAGGTGTAATATTCAATTTGGTACACATAGCACTTGGCATTATATTTGAGGAGTCTCCTAAATCAACAAGGCAATTATGAACATTCTTGTTGAAAATTTCATAAGTGAGCAAAAATGGAGGAATATGAGAGATAGACCTATCACCAATTACAACTAGATCTAAAGGATCTACTTTGTTTGAGGATGGGGGAGGTTTTCCCATATCGTAGGTAGCTTGAGTAATTATAGTAGATGGCAAAGGCGATACATGAACTGATTTTAATTATCTTAACAAAAATTTTTGTTGTTGATTGAGTTTAGAGAGTTCATGCAATGAGATGTTTGCTATAGTCTTTTTCATGTCTTCGACTATGTTGTATTCCACTCTATCTGAAATTACCAATGTTTTGGAAGTATTTGGGGGGTATGAAGGAATAGGATTTGTTTGACTAATCTTAGATTTCTTAGTTACTGTTTTCTCCTTCATAGGAGTAGCAGTTTTTTGTTTTTGATTTGTGTTAGACATGTCAGGAGAGTTTTTAATTCTAGTAGTCAATGGCATAGCTTGTGCCTCTTCTTCAGTTGGGAGGATAAAATCCCACATTCCATTTAATTCAATTTCTTCTTCTGCTTTAGGTTCCTGTTCGTCTAGTGAATCTTCTTATGCTTCTTGATCAAAATCAGCATTTCAAATCGCGTTTAGGGGTTGAGATGCAGAAGAAAGGTTCTTTTTGAATGAGAAAAAAGGTTTCTTGGGAGTAGATGTTTCTGCGACCTGTTTTTTTTATTTCGACCATTTCATTAGATATTGTTTTTAACACTTTCTGAAGGCCTTCAAGATTGAAAGGGTCCTTTGAAGCTTTCTTCTTAGAGTCATCCTTAAATGTTACTTTCTTTGACTTCCTTTCGTCTGTTTGTGATCTCTTTTCCAAAGCTATAATTCGTCTTTCTACAGACAGGGCTTCTTTCATGTTTTCTACAAGGGTAGCCTTATTGGATCTATCTACAAAAATTTCAATATAGAAGGAATAGATGATATAGACCATTCTATTTGTACATCTACAATAGCTTTAGAGGCAGTTGGGATCTTATTTAGCAACTTGTTAAATCTGGAGTTGAAATCTCTAATCTTTTCATTTGGATTAGCTTTCAAATTAGAAAGATCATTGATCAAGGATGATATGGTCCTATCATCACCAAATTTTGCAAGAAATACTTCTTGAGAATTATCCCAGTCTCTAATTAAACCCATTGGTAGGGAATAATACCATTATCCAGAAAATCCTTGGAAAGTATAAGGAAACAGTCTGATTACAACATATTCATTTGTGAGCCCATTAAGATTCATGGCTAACATAAATTATTTAGATGTTCTTTGGCCAGGAAAGCATCATCAGGATTGTACTTAGGCAACCATTTTTATGGGCTTGCTGGGAGTGCATTTGGATTTGTAACTAGGACAACAATATGGTTTGTCCAAGGTTGAGCAAGTTTATTGGCCATAACTTGAGTTGGAGACTCAGAAGATGGGAAGTTTGATCCAGAAGTAGGTATATATGGTGAAGAACTTACTACTGGGTTAATACTACTAATGGTAGTACTAATTGGAGAAGTGGATAGTTGAGAAGTTATGGATTAAGTAGAAGTGAATGGATGGAAAGGTGATGTGATCTTGTTGGTATTTGATTCAGATCTTGACGAAGTAACTTTCCTACATTATGGAGGGATGGGGAACTCGAAAGGGGTGACCCCAAGCCTTTCACTTTGTAGTCTAGTCAATACACCAGTTTGTTGTAATAAGGAGGTAACACTTTCTTCAAAAACTTTGGGTTTCTCTAGTTTCTCTGCAGAAATGGAGATCTGTTCCAATTTCTAAATCAAAGAATGAACTTTGGGAGACTCGGGAGTGTAATCTAGAGAGGGTGGTTGCCTTACTATTTCAGGAGACAAGGGAGATGTTTCTACAACTTCATACTTCTGATCAGGATATTCTGAATGAGATGTAGAAGCTGTAGAAATTGTGGAGGGGTTTTGACTCTTATGAATGTTTTTCGAATGATATTTAGGTTTATATGCCATTCACAGTCAAATGGCCCTCCTTCTAGCGCCAAAATTTTGTGGCCTCAGAATTCTGCTACCGAAACATGGGGGATAACCACTTGTTCCGAACCTTAAGACAACTCCTTTTCCGTTTAAGTGGTGGCTCCGACTAGCGATAATGAGACCAGTATCCTAGTGTGGGTTTTAAGATGAGAGTGGGTGATTCATGAGTATTTGCAATATAATAAGATAATCTAAATGACCTATTCTATAATGCAATTCTCTAACTAACTTATTCTAATATAAACCCGGATATTCCTGTGTGGTATGTGATCTACAAAGATATCTGCTTAACATGTGATAATAAAGATTAATCACAACTAAACAGAGATGATAACATATAAAGATAATTCCTTCGACTAAATAGTTAGTCAAAGAAATTTATAAAATATATCACATATATGATGAGTTATATATGAAAATCACAATTTCAGGTAGGCATCATACAAAAGTGCAATTAATGCTTAACAGAAACCATAAATCTCACATACAATTCATGAAAGTAAAGTTTTGCCACTAATTAAATGAAAACAGAATCAATCATACAAGATAATAGTACCATATGTGTGAATTCCTAATCATTCGACAAATGACATAAACCAACTTCTTTCTTCAAATCAAACTGTCTCCCAAGAATACAATAGTGCATCAACAAAGGAAAGTAGTCTAATATCTAAAAGAAACGATCATGTTCCATAGTTACACCAAAGCATTCACAAACTTACAATAGTGCATTCTTTGCAAATGTTTTTGATAAAATTCTACACCCTTCTCTAAATGCATGAGAAGGGTATAAATACTATTCTAACTAATGTGCAAAAATAGATTATACAAAATTTGAGGAGGTTTCAAACAACCTTCTTCCTAACTAGTTAACTAACTCCAAAAATAAACAATGGCTAAATGAACAGAACTAAGAGGACAACTTGTTGTCTACTAGCTTGTCCTTCCAATCACATATATCGGTCATCAGTTGAATTTGAGGAGATGCCCCAAAATGTGTCCTGATCTGTCCTGTGAAAATTGCATCGGTGAGAGGTGGCGACATCTGCTGAGTGGTATGAAGAGAACAATTGATAGTCATAATCTAGCTATGCGGCTTGACGAGGTACTGGCAATATGAATCCTAGTTGGTCTTGGTTAATTTTGTAATTTCCTCCCTTTGAGTCTCTACCTTTTCCTTCCAGCTTTTATACAGAGCATTTAAATCGGACATTTCTGTCATATTGCCTTATTTAATCAGGTTGGTGGCATAGAGGGTGTGATTCACTACCTTAATGATATTATTTGATACCCCAACTGCCCTTCCGACTACTAACTCGGTCTGTTTGATTCTCGCATCCCAATCCGTGAAGAGAAAGTCTTTATGAGTTTCCTCAATCTTGGGCAGATTGGCTTTCCTTCCGTCTTTTGTTTCCTGCCATTCAATGAACTCAAAGATTCTGGTGTTTAATCATTAAATTAGGTTCTCTAGTCAACTAACTTATCTGTCAGTTGTTCGCTAGTGGTCAAATAAAGGGTGATGTGTGATATCTTTTAGCAGAAATTCTATTGATGTTTCACTAGAAGGGAATTTAATTCCAGTGCCTCTTTAATGAACTCTTGAGTAGTGGGAACATCCTCGTACCTTTCCATGGCTTTCTGCAATTCTTGGAGTTGCATGTTTTTGGCCGATATATCGGCTTCATGACTTATTTTTAGGACCTCCATAGTTTTCTGCAATTGGGCAAGCTGCTCAACCACTTGCATGTTTACGATTTTTTTATCTACTTCAAGCTGCTGCTCGAGCTATGCAATCCTCTCCTTTTTTTCCCTTAACAAAGTAGAGACTTCAGTAGCCTTGTCCATAGTGGCCAATGCATATGCTCCTGTGAATTGTGATAGTCTAGTCAAGTTCTCGTTTGGATTGAAAGGAATTTCCTTCCAAACTATGTCCATCGGCTCATTTCCAGGTGGGAACTTGGGTGTGTCTACCCTTTTCCTTTTTCTTTGCCTTCTTACTACAACCTTGTGGAGAGGACTCTAGAACACATCAAGTGGAGGTATTTCAGTTACTTTCAAAACAATTTCTGATATGGGTAGAGCAGGGATAATTTTAGTATGTTGGGATGTTGTCGCTTGTTCCTCCACAGGCTTGGACTGCTCACCGATAAAATTGGGCTCTATATCCCTATGAACATGTAGATGATTTTTATACTCCATTGTTTCTTGGGTAATTGGTTCTTTGGGAGTGCCTTGTAGTTTCTGATTAAAATTATTCCACTCCTACTCCAAACTACTATCCTTGACCTCTCGACTGAGCTCTTTAGAAGGGGTTCTCAAAACCTATTTCTGAGCTAACTTTCCACTAGACTCTGTAGTGTTATCTGCGTCTTGGGGTTTCCCTATGTCTGGTGTCTTCTTAGTATTTACCTGAGAATCTACTCAAGAACTAGGACCTTCACTATTAACAATAACACTCGGTGTAGGCATATCCTCAGGCTTTAACAAATGCATTGGGATCACTTCGAGCCTTTCATTTATGAATTCCTGAAAGCTTTGAAAATCTTCAGGTTTCAGATTCTCCCTTGCCCATTTGAACGCTTGTTTGAAGGATTCGGCTAACTGTAACAAGTCTTCCAAATTGTTATCCTCATGGTTGTATTGCTTGAGCTTTACTACAGTAGTGATATTATATGCCACTTTGTCTGGATCAAATTGCCTCTTAGGAAATGTATGAAGCCTAAGGGCTTCCATGTGTGTTGACTCCTTAGTAGCATGAAAATTTTTTTCTAAAGCAGAAGAATTGCACTTGACAGGAAAAGAGGGCCATAATGACTTCTTGTTGTCTTTGAGAACTTTAGTTAGGCCTTTTCCCACAGTCTGGTAGGAAATCTCTCTTGCTAATAATTTATCAGAAACATATAAAGGAAGGACATGTGGATCAGCTATGCTACCAAAAACCCTAATGTAGGTGAACCATTCTTCAATAAAATATTTTTCGACAGCAAAGAGGTCTATTGCAGCTTCTTGGGAAAACCTGGGGACTCTCTAATTGAAAATTATTTGATGTAGGGGCAAAACAACAACATGAAATATTTTATAGAAGTGAGGTATATAATGCGATTCCCATATTTTTTTATGACTGAGATGGATTGAGTAGGGGTCCTGTAAGGTCCATTTTCAACCCATGGTTAGAAATGTTGTGCAAAAATAGATGGCACCCATAATGTAGGCACTAAAATAGAACGGAGGGAGGTTATATGGAGAGGAGGCTCTCTTCTGTCAATATTCGGTAATGGTGGTGGCTAGGTTATCAGATAGGATGGAGGGCCAATTCATGATGTGGGAATTAACACAGGCATCAATCAGAGGAATCCATTCTATGGAAAACTTAGTATTATTAGGTAACCCATATAATCTACATAACATAGATACTGCATAGTTGTAGGGGTTTGCCAAAGAGACTATAGCATACATACCCGATTTGTCATATTTGAATTTCTTTTCCAATATTCTCCAACCCTTAATCAACTTGAAGGGGTTCAGTTTCTTTTTTGTGAAGTTTTCCACAAATTCCTTGTCATAGATATCCTTAGGGTCAGGTATGTGGTACATGTTCTTCAGATCCTCTGCTGTGAATGACCCTATGAGCTCCTTTCTTGAATTCCTGAATTGCCTATCTTTAATGGTGGGATTTTCAATCACCCACCCGATCATATTTGTGTATGGGAGAATTTTAGCTCTTGCTCCTATCCTATGAAGGAAATAACATGAAGCATCCTTGAATTGAAGTTCCCAAGGCCTTGTTGAATCAGTTGTTTCTCTCGTGAAAATAGTTTTGGGACGTTCGTCCTCAAGCCTATTGTATATGACCTCCAAAGTTGTTGCGCCTTTGGTAGCATCATAGACTGTATCAAATAAAATAGGAGCCATCTCTGTAAACTCGGATTCAACAATGCTCTACTTGCTTTGTTTTTGCATCACCTTCCTTAGTGACATGTCTTTTGTAGCTTGCCTGAAATAGACAAGATATATAAACGCAAACAATATCGGATAATTAAGACTGAAAGCTTCTTTGAAATGACTTTGGATCATGAGAAAGGTTTAATGAGATACTTGATGTTAAATACCCATAACTTGGAGAATTATTATCCTTCCTCGAGCTGCTAAATATTTATTAACCTGTCAATTCGTTTGTTTTGATATTAAAACGTAATTATTTCACACATTTTACCGCTCTTAATTGCACATCACAATCTTTAAATGGATACAATATAGCGCTATCAGATGCATAAAGTGAAATGTGATTGCGAATATCAGAATATCATATTTTGCAAATCGCTAATGGAAATTTTAATGGCATAGTTAAATTTTTTGCGAAGTTTGCGAAGTGCGATTTGCGAAATGACAAGGTGCTTTTTATCAGGCTATCGTAGGAAGAGATTTGATTGGAGATCGCAAGTTTTTGAAGATTTTTTAAGACAGTCACATGGAAAAGTGTGATTTGTGATTTGCAATACGGATTTCATCCTTAGTTCATTTTGTGAGGTTTTTCTAGGTAGTTTCTTAGAGTTAGGTATTATTATCCTAAGCCTAAAAATTTAAAAGGGTCCCCATTTATATCTCTAACCTTAGCTATTATTGTTCATAAATGGGGGGGTTGTTTCATAGTACAACAGGATGCCACTTGTTGTAGATCAAAGTATTGATCCATCTAAAATATCCATGTTATAGTATCATTACCATATAATTTCCTCATATCAATCTTCAGAATGTAGAAGTTCCTTGGTGCTGACTTGAAGCCCTGATAATGTGGATCTTAGATTGAAAATTCATGGTTATGGTTCCGCATTACAGATTTTTTTCTCTCCAACTGTGATAACCTACTGCCCATATGATATTGATTCTCAATAACATGCTTCTTGTTATGTTCACGATTTTATTGGATCTCCACATCCCTTTTAGGAAGCTTAACAAAGTGAAAATTTTCCATGGCAACCATAGATTTTAGTATTTCTTCCTGATTTTCATTTGTCTTCATTTATATTCCTTTCTTATTTTCATTCATCTTCATTTATATTCCTTCTATATTCTTTTATATTCCTTCCTTACTTTCATTCATCTTCATTTATATTCCTTCTATCTTATTTTCCATTTCTCTTTTAAGCTTTTCTTGAGAACCTGATAAATCCATGTTTTTCAACACACTACCATCCATGTTATTAAATGTATTCTCTCATTGAGATAACCTAAATTAAGTCTTCACTTTCTTCATTAGTCAAGGATGGGACTTCAGTATATTTAATTGGTGTAGTATATTTCTTTGGAGGCATGTTGGAAATTAATAATAATCATCCCCTTTATTAAAACCAAAAAGAAAGGGCATCTTCTAATGAGCAGTTAGGTCATTGGTAAGTTATGTACCTTAATTTGGAGAATATCAGAATGCTAAATCTTTATTGATATATGTCTAAGATTTGAGGTCTTTTGGATATGCAAATTTGTTCTGAAATACTATGATATGTAGTTTTTGCAATCCCATAGGTGTGAACTAAATCTAATGTGTTAACTAAAAGTTATAGTAACTTTCCCAGAACTTGTTGATTTTTTTTGCCTCTTCCCACGAGAAAACTTGTATAGCATGTCAAGTATCCAATTCTTGAAATATAATTCTAGAAACTATACCTGTGATACTTCTATTTGTATCCTAAATTTATTGAATATTTGACAGTTTATTTAAGACTGAATTCTAGAGAATATAGAAACCCTAACTTCCTTGGTGCATATATCTAAAAATATAGTGAACTAAGATTTGTAACTTAGACCAAATTTTCACCATGATTTCTTCACAACATGATTTGAGTTTCACGGTTTGAAGCCTCACAGAAAAAAGTTATAGCAAAAATGTTGAACTAACCAATTTGAGACAGAATTTAGGAGCATTCAAAAACCCTAACTTCCTTGGACCATATCTTCTAAAATATAGAAAACCAAGATCAGAACTCCAAATATATATATATATATATATAGTGAAAATTCCACGATGACCTGTTTGAAGAAACAAATCCCTAGGATCAAGAGCTCTAGTACTAAATGTTATGATCCTTATATGTTAACAATGATAAGAAATCAATAATTACAGACCACTTCAAGAGAGAAATCTCATTATGCAAGAAATACAATGAAGAAGACAATATTTGATGATCCTAAGACTAGGTCTCCTTAATGTATATATAGGAGACAAAGGCTACAATTATAATAAAATGAGACCATGACGGGTGTTGAAAATGTAACTAGGTTCAATCTTCATAATTATCATTGTACTTATACATGTAAAAGCAAAAGGAAGAAAATGAAATGATTATTATTATGTTTATTTCTAGTCAAAGCATGTTCTTCTTGTTAGAAAATTATATATTATAGAGGAGTGGACCACATAAAATATTGCAAAAATATAAAAATAGAAAATGCATAAAATAAGAGAGACACAGATATACGTTGTTCACCTAATTTGGGCTACATCCACAGAGAAACAACTAGTCCTTTTATATTATCCAACAAAATGAAGAGATACAACCTACAACAGATCCGTTGTAATTGCCTTTTTGCTCTCACACAACCTCCTCTCTCTTTTTCGCTCAGAATACACATCTACATAACCGCAATAAAATTCCCTCATATATAGTGAGGGGTTGCCTTCTAGGGAGGAAACCCTAAATTAAACATAACTTCTACCATCATATTTCCACCTAATGAACGACCTAGATTGACTACGAAATTACAACATTTTCGTAATTTTCTTGTAGAGTTTTGCATATCGATTTTCTTGTAGAGTTTGGCATGGCAAGTTATTGCCCCCCTCTAGACCCCCCTTGTAGCACAAATAATGGGAGAGGTTTCCACACCATTACAAACTGGGGTCTAATGTGGTGATACCTTTGAATAAAGAAAATAATCAGGCTCCACACCCAACAATCTTCTACATGGACACTGATTATAGCAACTCCACCGCTGCTTCATTTGCTGGACAATGACTCCACTTTAAACTTGGTTGTTGCTCATCTTCATCATCATACTTGAAGACCAATTGAAACTGAGTAGAATCTCAGTTTCTCCTTGGTTACAAATTTCATTAACATATCTGCAGGATTCTGGCTAGTGTGCATCTTTTCTAGCTTCAACTGCCCATCTTCCAACACTGGACGTACGAAATGGTACTTGAGCTATATATGTTTAGTATTGGAATGAAATGCAAACTTCTTTGCAAGATGTATGGCACTATGACTGTCACTGTATAACCTACTCAACTCCTACCCGTTACCCAATTCATCCATAAACCTTTGCAACCAAATCATTTATTTACTAGCCTTTGTAGCAGCAACATACTATGATTCCGTTGAGAGTGCACCAACACTTTGTAGTTTTGAAACCCAACTGGCAGTTGTTCCACCTCCAGTGAACACATACCCTGTGGTGCTCCTCCTATTATCTCTATCACCCACCATATTTGAATCAACATATCCCTATAGAGTAATGTTTGAACCACCAAAGTATATGCTTGATTTGTGGTACCTCTCAAATACCTGAGAACTCACTTCACCGCCATCCAATGTTATTTCCCTGGATTGTGCATGTACCTGCTTACAACTCCCACTGCATGTGCAATATCAGGCCTTATGCATACCATTAAATACATTAGGCTTCCAACTACTGATGCATATGGAACTTTAGACATATAAGTCATTTCTTCCAGAGTCTTGGGAAACACCTCCTTACTTAGTTTGAAATGTCTAGCCAAAGGTATACTAACTGGTTTTTCATTTTGCATATTAAATCTTTTCAACACCTTTTGTATGTACTCACTTTGAGACAATGCTAATTTTCGATTCTTCATGTCTCTAGTTATTCTCATACCAATGATTTGTTTTGCAACACCCAAATCCTTCATTGAAAATGAGCTGCCAATTTTCTTTTGACCACATTTATTTCTTGCATGTTAGAACCTGCAACACATATCTCATCTACATACAATAACAATATAATATAGCTACCATCATTTTTCCTTTTGAGATAAACACAATGATCAGAGTGACATCTAGTATAACCTTGTTCAGACATAAACTGTCAAATTTTAGATACCACTACCTTGGGGCCTGTTTTAATCCATACACAGTCTTCTTCAACTTTCACACTAGTTTCTCCTCCC
>APFE031323253.1:183694-232516 GCA_000404065.3 Pinus taeda | reverse complement strand
CAAGTTTTCAGATCTTGGGGGCCTTTCCCCCAAGATCCATTGCAAGTTTTCAGATCTTGGGGGTCTCTCCTCCCAAGATCCATTTCAATCTTTTAGATCTTGGGGGCCTCCTCCCAAGATCCAGATCATCTAAGTTTTCCTAGTTGCATCATCAATAAAAGTAACATAATAACGAAAGCCACCAAGAGATGATACCTGAGTAGGTCCCCATACATCTGTATACACAAAATCTATTTTTTCGCTCTTATTTTCTTTCCCAACTCTGAGGAATCTGTCTCTCTTCTATTTTTCATAAACACAATTCTCACAGAATTCCAAATCAATATGCTTCAAACCTGGTAACAAATTTCTTGAATGAAGAATCTGCATCCACTTTTTACTCATGTGCCCGAGCTTATGATGCCATAATGTTGTATCTTCTCTTGTAGAAGTTAAAACATTAACAAATTTATAAATACCATTGCACAAATACAATGTACCAACCTTTTATCCTTTTTCTATTACCAGGACTCCTTTAGTGACCTTCCAGGTTTTATCTGTAAAAGTAGTTGCACAACCTTCACCTCCAAATTTCCCTGTTGAAATTAGATTTTTTTTCAACAGCATGCCTTTCCTCCTTCAACATCCATTGATTTTCATTATGCTGTTTTATGAAAACTGTACCCATTCCAATGATTTTATAGGTTTTATCATCACCCAATCGAACCTATCCAAAATCTCCTTGAACATAATTATGAAAATATTTCCTATCAGGTGTGGCATGGAATGAGGCCTTTGAATCTACCACCTAGAAATCAATAATATTTTCTAATGAAAGAATCAAATCATCTTGCAACACATCAACTATCACATTCATTTCATGATTGTTTTCTTGCTGCACGTATCCTTCTTTTCCCTTCCGAGACTTGCAACCTTTCTTTAGGTGTCCTTTCTTCCCGAATTTATAGCACACTATCCCCGATCTAAACATAGATTTTCCTTTCCTTGACTTATTTCCATATCCTGGGCTCTTTCCTCTTTCCATTTTTTTTCATCATAAAAATTTACCCCTACAGAACTTAATTGATTGGTAACTTGATTAAATTCATTTAAATGATCAGCAATAGATCCACCTTCTAACATCTTTATATTAAATAAATGCTTCATAAGAAATACCTTATTTGAGGCTAAGGGTTTTTCATATAATTTGGCCAATGCTGACATTAACCCCTAGTCACAACCATATTGCTCCACGTGCATTTCTACCGAGAATATCCCATTCTGTGTCTATCATACTCATCAGCTTCTTTATCTTTCCGCTTAGTGATAGATATAGATATTTTTTATATAAGTAATCTTCCATCTACATCTTCCACAGTTGATAGTTTTGGCCATTAAATTTTTTAACCCTAAACCTACCATCTTCAGCCATTGCTTGCACTCGAACTAAGAACCCTTGTCTCATGCACGTTTATCAGCCAAATTGACCTTCGACTTTGATATTAGTTGTTAAAAATTATATATTAAAAAGCAATGAAACACATAAAATATTGCAGAAATATAAAAACAAAAAACGCATAAGACAAAAGAGACACAGATATGCGTGGTTCCCCAAGCTGGGCTATGTCCACGAAGAAACAACTAGTCCTTCCTTTTATATTACCCAAAAAAATGAAGAGATACAACCTACAGTAGATCCATTGTAATTCTCTCTTCACTCTCACACAATATCCTCTCTCTTTCTCACTCAGAATACACATCTACATAGCCGTAATACAATTTCCTCATATATAGCGAGGGGTTGCCTTCTAGGGGAAAAAACCCTAATTTAAACATAACTTCTACCGTCAGAATTTTGCCTAATGAATGACCCAAATTGACTACGAAATTACAAAATTTTCAAAATTTTCTTGCAGAGTTTGGCATATTGATTTTCTTTCAAATTTTGGCATGTCATGCCGCCCCTTCCCAGACCCCCCTTGCAGCGCAAAAAACAATAGGAACTTGGGTCCAATGCAGCTATACCTTTGAATACAAAAGATAATTAGGCTCCACACCCAACACTTCTTGCTTCTAGGGTTTATTGAGTCAAAAATAAAATTTATTTGAGTCAAAGTCCCATTTGGACTTCTTGAAAGAAAAAAAATAAAGTTTTGTATTAAGTCAAAAAGAGTCAAAAAGTCAATTTTTTCCTCCACAAGAGCAAGTCGGCTCTCCTAGAGAAGTTGGCCAAGAAGAGGCACTTATTTGACCTCCTAGGAAGTGTATAATACAAGAGAAGTTCAACCTCATTTGGCAGCCATCCATCGATTTGATTTATGTGCAAGAAGAGGAATTTACACGAAAAGTCAAGGGAAAAAGAGAGAGAGAAGTCAAAGGAAAGAGAAATTTTTTGTTTTTTTCCCTAATCTATTCACATGTGCAAGTTTATTTGCAGTTATTACAGGGTCGAGATTTCAGGAAGGCCAAAATTTCAGGGATTGGTCATAACTTAGATGTTTGACTAATGTTTACTTTATTGGCTTTGATTTGCAAGAAGAAGGATTGGATGGATGACTTGGGACATTTTTGAAGGTTTTTGTTCTTGGTCTTAGGTCTTGGATATCTCACTTTGATATCATTCTATAAGAAGAGGAATTTTATGGGTTTTCCCCTTGTGGGGTTTTGGCCCTTGCTTGGAGATCCTACTTTTTTGTGTTCTTGTCTTTTTTTTTTTTTTATATTCATGTTTCATGTATTTTGGTAATTGCTTGATGAAGAAGAATGTAAACTAAATAAAAAGCCAACAAACACTCACAAGTAATTATCATGAAAGAGAATTTATCAACCCTAATTTACAAGCCTATTGATTTCTCAACAAGGGGTTCTAGCCTACATAACAATAAAAATGTAATTACTTAATATCTAGGGGTTTCTAGGTTAATATGGGGCTTATGTATGTCTTAATAGTGCTTCATAGATTTTAAGGGCGCTATATCCATTTATGCATTCGAAATCACATTATAAGCAATAAAATCTACGATCTAAAAAAAAATCATCACTGAACTCTCATAAAAAAGGTAAAAATGTCTCATTGTTAGACTGCTCCTTTATTTTTCATGGTGAACTATGTATTATAGATCTCATGCTTCTTTGTGAAGGTAAAATAAATCAAACAAACATTGATTGCCTCAATGCCCAAGAATAAATATGGCAAAATGTGGTGCGGAAAAAATATATTAATGGTCTAGATCCAAAGAGATCCTCATCTCTAAAATCCTACATTAAGTGCCCCATTCTAAAAACATATTCATCATTCATGAAACAAAATCACTCCTCACCTCTTCCTTAAACAAATCACCCCACCTCTCCCATAAATAGTGAAACTAATAACAAAGCTTAAACATTTGGAAGACCAAATGGTGATGGAAATAGTTTTTTTTTTAAGAATAAAATAAGCATTGAAAAGTTGAGTATCATATTGCAAAATAAAAGTTTAACAAAGGCATTTTTCTAAGAGTTCATGGCATAGGATGGTTTGATATTGCCAAACTCTTCCTTTTAGTTAAAGAGCATATGGCATGAGATGTCTTTTAGGATGAAATACAAGTCCTTCAAAAATTGTTTAGAGCAATGCTACTTTCGAAGATCATAGTACCATTTTATCCATATGTATAGATGGAGATTTAGTGAGTACCTTCTTATTTCACCCTGAGATGAAAGTGTTTTATAGCTCCTAAAAGGTTGTCCCACAAAACTTCTTTGTACAAGTATATAAATATAACTTGAAGATAAGAAGGATTTGGACAAAGTAGTATGCCCTAGGAAGAATTTGGAGCAAGTAGCATGCCCTATCTATAAGGATTATATAAATGCCATGAATTTTTTTTTTAAGATTGCAATTAAGGGCAAATGTATTAGACAAAAATTGCGTTATGAATACTCCCTTTACTAACAAATATGTACAAAAATGATATACATATTAAGAAGGTCAAATCAATGAGAATTGTATTGCAATTTTCTTGTCTTTCAATTCTATAATTGAAACTCTTATTCTTCCCCACTCATTAACTACTATAAATTTAAACCACTTCTTTCACGATTTCCATTTCTATTCCTACGACTACTAATTTAAACCACTTCTTTCTTGCTTTTACTTACAATTTCTATTCCTACAAAATATTTCACATATTCATCCTTTCCTTTCCACAAAACAATTTATATTCCTAAAGAAAAACATATTCATATATTTATCCTCTCGTTCTCCCCCTAGCCACTTCTTTCTTTCTTGTTTTCGGTTTCTATTCCAATGAAATATTTGGCAATAGTCATGTTGGAGTCACGATTGTCAATACACCAAAACACGTAGGTGGTGTTAGGTGGTGTTAGTAAACAGACACATCACTAGATTTAAGCATATGCCATGAAACACACGCGGAGCGGTGACCTTCTACACCGCCATTAACGGGGAGTCAACAATTCCCGCCCCCCGCTCCCCCAACGCGAGTCTAGTGTGTTTCAAACTTGAGACCTCTGGATACCAGTGGTTAGACTAGAGTATACATAACACACAGTAGATTTATACTCAGAGACTTAGACAGCAATAGCATTCAAGATCTCCATCTGAATCATATATAGGATTCTAGATCCTTGTTTTGCCTCTATAAATTTGTAATTTCTCTGGCCAAGGAAAGCAAGTAAGCCAAGACCCAAGCCTGTTATGTAATGCAGAGTGATTTCTATTCTCTAGTGATTGTTTTATCTATTCCACTATTTCTGACTGAGTAATCTTGTTATTTCTCCATTTATCCGTCTAAGTCTCTGAGTATAAATCCACTGTGTGTTATATATGCTCTGGTCTAACAAGTCGTCTTCTCCCTCCACGCAAAAGAGTACCACTATTTCATGAAATCGCAAAAGAGTACCACTATTTCATGAAATAGTGCCGTCTATGGAATCGAACCTAGGACGAATATTCGTCCTCTCCTGATCGAAGTATTTCACAATATTCGTCTCTTCGACGGACAAAATGCAAAAGCAAGTTAATGTAACGAACAAGGAATGCTGATATTTCAACAATGCCGTTTGTCGGAAGAACCCACGACCACGTGGTTAAAAGCCACACGCCCTACCTCTCAAATTTCGATTTCACGTGTAATAACTTAGAGGCCATTAACACTCTATCGTATTTTCGTGCTCAGCATATTTTTTATGTTGTAATCTAGGTGTGATTTATTTATGTTTAATTTTGTTAGGTGTGATTTATTTATGTTTAATTTTGTTTTGAAAATTATGGAAATTTTGATAAAATTTAGCCTTCATTTTTGTAAATTAGTTATTAAATTTTAAAGTTTTTGTATCTCAATAATTTTTAATAATCCTAAATTTATTTCCACTATTAAAAATCTAATCCAAAAATTGTTAATACAAAATTTTTTAACAAACTTTTACCAAAATTTCAACCACTTTTA
Source organism: Pinus taeda (assembly GCA_000404065.3). NCBI lineage: Eukaryota > Viridiplantae > Streptophyta > Pinopsida > Pinales > Pinaceae > Pinus > Pinus taeda. The sequence continues at coordinate 227,087 of APFE031323253.1, read as the reverse complement.
ACCATTGAACAATTCATCCACCTCCGTAAACACTTCTTTTATTTATTTTTCATTAACCTACATTGTTCTATTTATTCCTTTAATGCGACTCCAATGAAATGAAATACCAGGAGGGAATCCATTCCTCGACAAATAGCGCTCCATACAAATCTGGAAGTTTATTATAAATCAAATGCCAAAAGCAATGGCGGCAACAGGAGCAGAGGAGTAGAAGAAAACCTCATGCCTATGTTGAAATTGTAATTTCAACCGCGCATCACTCTTGAACGAGCCTGCATTTAATACGCCCAAAACCACTAAAGCAAAACCACAAACCCGTTTGAGGTATATCGGACAGCTCTTTGGTATGGAGTGGTTTCCGTACACAAGGGCCCGATAAAATTTAGGGTTGACGCGTGGATGAGGCGTGACATCACCTTCCTGTCGACTAAAAAGGCCTTCCAATATTCATCTCCTTCGTCTGATTTGCTCCTGCATTCTCCATTGCTCCAAGCTGCATACTGCCAACTAAATATTACGTGGAGTAAAGTTTAGTTAAAAAGGGCTGCCGATATTCACCTCAGCGCTCCTGCATTTTCCGGCGTTGATTGCTCCAAGCGGCACACTGACAACATTAAATATTACGTGGAGTAAAGTTTAGTTAAAAAGGGCTTCCGATATTCACCTCAGCCGTTCGATTCCAGGAGGGCAAATCAACGGTTGACTGGCATCACAAACCTGCATCAAATAAAGCTTAGCGTGGAGTAAAATCAAGTTTTATTTTTGACCATACCTTCATTAAATATTTGTCATATGCGTAGGTGGATTTTTAAATTTTTGTTTACGGCATGTATGGGTTGAGTTAAATAAAGGCATGGGCAATGACATATAGTTTAATTTTATTACTTTTTAATTATTCACGGGCGTGGTGTAAGTTTTTGTTTTCAGAACAAGTAAAAACACATATTTTGGTTGGTCAATTCGGTAAGTGTAAGAAAATAGAACGCACAGTAGTGCAGGAGCGAAGGCGAAGAAGTGAAGAAGAAAACCAGGGGAAGCTTGTATCAGAAAAACCATGAATTGTTTCACACAGCGGTGAAAAGGGAACAGTAAGTTTTGTAAATGTAAAACCATTTTTACAGCGTAAATTTTACACAGCAGTGTAAAGATCAATTGTAACAGACTCAGAGAAATTTTGTTTTTTTTGGGTGAAAAGTTTTTGGTGAATCCCTCTGAGTGAAAGAGGATGAATATGTATCAGTGATTTTTATTTTAATTAATAGAAATATTTTATGGTGGTGCAATACTCTGTTCTTCTGTGTAATTTCTTTTTAAGCTCCCTGTGCACAAAAGATCCTGGAGTAAAGGAAACAGAGCATTGACTCTGTGTGCTTGAATTCTGTGTTTTTGAGATTTTGCTAGAAAAATCCCGACAGCTTAATCACACTGCCCCACATTTTTTGCCGTGGGATTTATTAAACATTTAAAATGCTAAAATAAACACCTGCAAATCTCATTATCAAGTGAATAGTGCTCCATGTATTCTCGTACCATTCTGAAAATTATTATAAATCAAATGCCAAAAACAATGGCAGCACAACAGAAACACATGCGCCCGCGGCAACAGAAGTAGCGCCTATTCACGCAACCCCATATATCTATCCATCTATATTCAAATTTAGCCATGGATTTATAAGTGTTCAGAAGATTTAAACATTTTTATAAATAATTTAGGGCATGAGTAGGTTTACACCGTACCCTACTCTCCGGAAAAAACAGAAAGGTGTGGGCAATGCCCTAACGTTCAATGGAAAATCAATTTACTCAATTAACCAAATGCTATTTTATTATTATAATTGTAGAAAACTTTATCATAACCCAGTTATGATGAAAATGAATATTACATTTATTTTACTTAAAATTAAACATGAAATGTTTCACACATTTAATATAATATAAGATTTTATAACGTATCTTTAATGTTAATTAGTAAGGTATCTATATGGTGTAAAGTAGTTGGCGACAAAATGTTTTATTAGAGTCACATTGAAAACGAGTTATTGGTATCAAATATAGCCGCACAAATCTAATCATGAGTATAGGTTTGGTGGCCCAAGCCAAGTTCATTCTTGAGTGATTTTGACATCATGCCCTTAGGTCACAATTTCTTAAATGACAAGTTAGTTCTACTCATCCATGGACAAATTAGAAAAGATAAAATACCTTTTGGATAAACAAGCAAACTTCAACAAAGTGTATTTAATGTTAATGAGCATTGTAAAACACATATCCACCTTATCTCAATTCATCGGATTATAAGTATAGGTAATGTTTAAATAACATTTTAGCTATTTGTCTAATCAAATGATAGGATAATGTATGCTCTCATATATTCAATAACGCTTATGGTTGAAGCCAAATGGGGCATTCTTCATCAATCACTCATAAGTTGATTTGGACCTTGCACTTTTATCCCACGACCTTCTTTAGGCAAGGCATATGAAATACTAGATGAATCTTGGAGTGGGTTGGAAGAGCTGGTTTGTAGACCACTTCTCCAATGTGTTGAATGATCTCATAGGGTCCATAAAACTTGGGTGCTAATTTATGAATCACTTGGCTTTTGAATGACATTTATTTATAGGGTTGAAGAAAAAAAATCATAATTCGCAACAACAAAACAACACTTGAAGCAATGTTGGTCAACTAGTTGCTTCATTATATTTTGATCCATAACCAAATTATTCTCTAGTATGTGGAGAATGACTTCTCTTTTATTAAGTGTGTGATACATTACTTGAACCGTAGAAGTGCCTGATAAATATGAAGTGATTAGCAATGGTTTTGGGCCATAAACCACTTCATATGGGATCATTTTTTGTACTTTTATGATAAAAGTTATGGTCCATTTTACAAGGGGAAGTCATTGTGCCCATTAGTGTGGTTTTTAAGAGGAAAGCATCTAACTAGGTTTTGAGGTACTTGTTGACCACTTCAATGCCACTATCTATTTGGGGATGAAACAAAATGATCATATTTAGTTGGGTACGCCGTAGTTAGTTTAAACCGCTCCTACTAAAATTTGCTAATTAAGGTAGGGTATCAATCATAGACAATGGAAGTGGGCATGTTGTAACTTTAAAATGTAATCAATGAAAATTTGGGCAACTAAGGAGGAGGTAAAAGTATGTGGTACCACACAAAATTAAACATAATTGAGAGATGGCCAACTACCAACATGATCATGGATTTGTTTATGACCCTTGGAAATCCCATAATAAAATGTATAGCTATGTTAACCCATATGTGTCTTTAGATTGATAGTGGTTGTAATGGCCCTAGTATCATTGTTGTATCTGCCTTATTTCTTTGGTAGTTGTCACATGTTGCCACAAAATCCTAGGTGTCATTTTTCAAGCCCTCATAAAAGAATAAGCACTTAATTCATTCATATATTTTACAAGAATCTAGAATGACCAGTTGTAGGTGAGAATGAAATTCCTTTAAAATGATTTTAACTTAAGGAATAAATCTTTACTATAATAGTACATTCTTTATAACACAATGTGCCTAGCTACCATATATATCCTTTAAGCAAGTCGGGATCTTCTTGAAGTTTATGGATGAGTTGAATGATATTTTCATTTTCTAACCTTCTATAGTCTTCCTAAAGCCAACTTGGAGTAGGTAAGGCAAAAAGGAATCCAAACTCCTCAAATTGCTAAGATGAGGCATCAACTACCACATTGTATTGACCCTTCCTATAAATAATCTCAAAATAATACACTAGTAGCTTGGTGACCCAATTATGGTTTTCTAGTTAAGATAACCTTTATTCAAGAAAGGATTTTAAACTAGGATGGTCAATCTTAATTTTGAAACGTTTCCCTATGAGGTATGCACTCCATGTCTCTATTACATGCAGGATGGACATCATCTATTTCTCATATGTGAGTTTACCCAAACTGTGGTCACATAACTACTTATTGGTAAATTCCAATGGGTTTCCTTCTTCCATCAATACCACTCCAAGACCTTTGTTGAAGGCATCACCTTCGAAGACAAAAGTCTTACTAAAATTCGATAGTGCTAGAACTCGGTTCATGCATATGAAATCATTTAAATCTAAGAAGCCCTATTCAACAACTTCATTCCAAAGAAAGGAACTCTTTTTGAGTAGTAAGGTTAAGCGAGCAACAAATTTTCTTTAACTTTTCACAAACTTCCCATAGTAGGTTGTAAGTCTTAAGAATCAATGCAATCTCTTTATGGTTTTGGGGCAAGGCCAATCTTGCATGGAAATGACTTTCTTGGGATAAAATCATACTCCATCTTGACTTAAAATAGGACCTAAGTTGATCTGTAAACTATCATGGATATTCCATTGGCCAGTACCTCACAACAGTTCTGATAAAATTATTATATTTAAAAATATGAAATCTACAATATTAGGGTTTTATTTTTCTTTAGATTTCTAGCTTTATAGATCACAGTTAATTGCATACACACGATAATTAAAATTATGCAAAAAGTAGAGAACACTGAAATAAAAGTTCACAAGCTACAATTAACACAAGATATGACATGGGAAACCTTTTTGGGAGAAAACCTAGCTGGAAGGCAAGGTTGTTATGCTCTCTTTATCTAAATAGAAAATGGATGCGAGTATAAAGAAATATGGCCTATGGCTCATGGGCTACTATAGTGCACAAAACTATGTGTGTGCTCTATCTCCTATCCCTCTTGACTATTTTTACTCATCTATGGGACAAATTTACTCGAAAAGAATGGAACCCCTTTTCCTCTTGCTATCCTGGTTATAACACAACCTGATAGCCTACTAGTGGTTAGGTTTGACTACCTCAACTATTAAATAGAGTTACAATATGGAAACTTCTAGAATATTATTCATCATAATCACATGGCTAGCCCCTTTTCCATGAGTAATGGGGGTTAACATGGAATCCTCTCAAATTATGGTGGTGAAAACATGAAGGTCAACTTCTGAGTGGCATAACTATCACATATGAACTCTGGTTGAGGTGATTCTCGCACCATTGGAAATGTCTTTATTTTTAAAATATGAAACATTTTACCCCCAAAAAACATCATTTGATGCCTCAAAATGCTCCCAAAAGGTTTCAAACATTTATTTGCCAAACCAGGTCCCACCGGTAAAATTGGTTTGGTGCATTGATTCCTCGACTTTTTCCAGTCTAAAAGTATCAATATTGATGAAAATCAATATAATGATCCAATCCAGATCATAAGTTTTCAGCCTTTGAAGCTCCAAATGAACATTAGGATTGTTTGACAAATAGTTGATGTTCATATAGGAGTTGTGAGTCTTTATCAACATGTTTTATGTGGTATTCGTGTGTCTTATTGTAGACTAAAATATCATCAAAGAATATTAGCTCAAAATTGGGTAGGAATGGTCAAAAGATCTTATTCATAAGATTTTAGAAGGTTGATAAAGTATTGAAAAGGCCAAAAGGAGGCCCTAAAAATATCTAATGACCTTCATGTGTATGAAAAGTAGTCGTAGGGATGTCTCCATATTTCATCCTGACCTAGTGGTAGCCGGAAATAAGGTCAAGTTTGGTGAAAAACTTGGTTACATGTAGTTCATCCAAGACATCATCAATAATTGTAGAAAATTTGTCCTTGATGGTAAACTTATTAAGATCCTAGAAATCAACACACATGCACCAAGTACCTTATTTAATAACATGACCACCAGTGATGAGTAAGGGCTAGTACTAGGATGTATGACTCCCACCTCCAAAAATTTTTTGAATGATCTTTTCAATTTCATTTTTCTATGCCTAAGGGTGTTAATAAGGATGGAAATTGATTTTTGACTACCTAGAATGAGGGGAATACCATGGTTATGTTGCCCATGCGAAGGTGGTTAACCTTGTGGCATTTCAAATACCTAATGAAGCTTAAAGATAACAAATTGCAAATTAGGGTGAATCTTTTATATTGTGGTGTTGATTACTTATACATAAATGACCAATGCAATAACACCTAAATGTCATTTCTTCAACAACTTCTCCATGTAGTGAGAGGTGATAATATCATGGGAACCAAATGTAAGTCCCTTGAGGGTATGTTTCTTCCATTCAATGTGCGAAGCTCATGTGTAATAATTTGAAACCCATGGTGACAATTTATAAAGTGCATAACCATTCTACCCCTTGAACTATATCAGAAACACTAATTTCAATAACAAACATGAAAATTTTAAATGATAGTCACTAATTTGAAGTTTCACATTTTCGCATTAGCCCCTAAATTTCATTAGCAATCAACATAGGAAAATTAGATATGGGACATACATAAAAATGGTTGTCTTGTACCACTCTCTTATGGATAAAATTGTGGGTGCTAACATTGTCAATCAACATAATCACTTTGTGGTGATTGCTATAGTCAATCAATTTCAAGGTTTGGGTTGCTAAGAAACTAATAGGGCATAGAGATAAATTTGGGGTTCCTTGCAAGGAGATTTCAAGGGTGATTTATCTTCCATGGGTGGGGTTGTTGTCTTCCAAAGTTGGTCCAGGAGTATTCTCAATAGGAATTTCATCTAAGCAGTCTTGTGGAGATACAAAAAATTGAAATAATTCATGTTCTTTACATTTGTTCACTTTGAAATATCACTTATCATAATTATAAAAAAGATCGAGGCATCAAAATTTTTCCATATGTTAAGGAGATAACTTGTCGATGTGAATTGGTTATAAGTTATATGAGTTGAGGGAAATCACTGAAAAAGGGGACTAGAGTGACTAGTTAATAAACGTCTCTTGGCTTGTACATTGATCATTAGCTTCTTTAGCCATATCACAAACTTCCAACCAGGTGTGTGGATGTTGCATCAAAACATGTGCTTGAGTTGTTTCCTTGATATCACTAATAAACCATTCTTTAAAAAATGATTAAGCTTGGCCCTTTATGTAGATTTCCAATTTCTCAAAGGTTTTAATACAATCCATATCTATGTTGGTTTGGCATAATTTTGTGAGGCATCCCAAATGTTGAGTATCATATTCAAAACAAGCATAAAGTAATTACACAAAATGGGTGTAAGAAATGCAGCCTTTATAACTTTCCTTATACCATTTCCACCACAGCAAACATTTAACATCCAAATATAATACCCTCGATTTTAGTTTGTGTAGGTCATTAGTAATTTCATGAAGAGATAAATAGTCATAATAACCTAGATGGAGGTTATCACTGACCTTATTAAAAGAAGTAATGGCCTCAAGGAATTATTTATCATATAGGAAGAATGTGGTTGAGGGGACACAATTTCTTTTGAGAATGGGGTAAGAAATAAGTGTGGATTCCTCGAAGAGGAATAGATATCCTAAACTCCAAGGTGAATTGGTGATCCAAGTGGATATTCGTGGCCACTCGATTATTTGACTTGGACCCCCAGCTTGTTTTCTATCGGTTTCCTATTTTTTAGCATAATCTCCTATTTCGTTAGTTTTCTATTTTTGGCAGTTTTTGGGTCTTAAACTTCCAGAGCCATTTTGAGTATTTAAATGTTGTTTTTTTTAGAAGAAGGAAAACATGGATCCATGTTTGTAGTTTAAAGTTATTGTTCTTGGATAAACCTTTAAAATGGGCTAGCCTGCGCACCAAACAAAGATAGTATGCCAAAGTTACAACCTTGGGAAGTTGGTTTTCCAACTAACCCAATTGGGATTAGTTTTTTGGATGTTTAGGGTTTATCATTTTTTCTTCATGATAAAAAGGCCTTCGAGCCTCATTGTAATATAGTTAAGAAGGCATGTCTTCGTCACACCTCTTCTCAAAGATAAGCTACCATCATCCGAGATAGTTTGGTTTCATTTTACACGTAAACAATTTTCAACATTTGATATTTATTAATTAAATTTCAGTTTCGTTGTATCTCCATCATTTTTTTTTAAATATATATTTCATTTTGTTCCTTATTAATCCATATCAGTGGTATTATAGTAGTCTTCTCTTTCTTTATTTTTATGTGCATGTCCCCAGCGAGGTTTGGGTATAAGGAGTTGGGACTCAAACTTCTTAAGCCCTTACAAGACTGGTCTAGCTAACCCCAACGACCTCCCATGGAAGAAGAAAAGAAAGATGAGGGAGGAAGAGATACTATCAAATCGTTGCTCGAAGAATCCCTTGAGCAAAAAAGGAATGAGATGATGGATAATTTTTACCAGATCCTTCAACAGATACCAAGGCATGAAACATCTTCATCTAGTAGCCACTTTGGAGGTGCCACCCTCTTTAAGGTACAACTTAACTTTGACATTCATATATTTGAAGGCCAAATAGATGCAAATGCTATAGATAAATGATTAAATCTTATAGAATGGTATTTTATGGTCCATAATTTTTCCAATAGGGAAAATATTACTTTTGCACTCCTCAAAGCCACCCTCCATCTCAAGGATCGGTGGGAAAATTATTGTGAGCAAAGGGCCGAGGAGGAATCCTCACTATTTTCAGTTGCACTCTATTAGGAATATTTTTGAGATGTTGTTAAGGAACAATATTACCATATTGGGAGCTATGAAAACACGTACATAAAATGGAACACGCTATGGAAGGAAAGGGACCAATAAGTGCCCTAGTTCACATATATCTTTCATACCCTATGCATCAATATGGGTACCAGGAACCTAAGTGGCATATGGTGCTCAAGTACCATGGTTATCTACACACATACATTCAAGAAATGGAATTCCTGGATATCTCCTCGCTTGGTGCAACATACTGATATGTTGTCAAGAGCGAGCACAAATTTAAATAGAATAAGTGAGACTTTGGATCTGCGAATCCAAAGCAGGGCAAGGACACTTCTAGATTATGAACAAAGGAAAATGCTAAGGTGGAATGGTCTAGGACAAATTTTCAAACACACAAGAAAATAATAACAATAGGAAGAAAAATAAAGACACAAGAAAATGGTGTGAGTTCCATAAGATTCCCACTCACAACACAAGCAATCTCGCGTAAAGTAGTCACTAGTGGTTGAGATGAAAGCTTTAGAGTCAGACACATGTCCTAACTCTGAACCAAAAATTGAAAAGGGGAAACAAATCATTGATCCAGAATCCAATGCTACAATTTCCACCACCAAGGTCAAGAAAAGTGAGCCTGAAAATCCAAAGGAGGGTGAGCATCTCCTTCAACTCACATATGTGAGTGAATGGTGCTCCATTGCATTTCATTGTCAATAGTGGGAGTTAAAATAACCTCATCCCAGTAGAGGTAGTTAAGTGGTGGGGCTTGCCGATAACACCACTCCCATAACCATACACCATTAGGTGGCTCCACCAAGGGTGAGATATCTACATCAACCAATAGTGATGCCTGGTCTATAACATTAGGCCTTTCACGTACGAGGTACTTTGTGATGTTGCTACCCTTGAAGTTTGTGATGTTTTATTAGGCCAACCATAATTCTGGAAGTGTCATGTTATGTATGAGTCTAGACCTCATATTTTTTTTACTACTTTGGGAAGAACATTATAAAGGATACTAGAGGCAACCTCACCTATGACTGCTTCTTTGACCTATGCTAAAAAATGAAATAAGATCATGTCCCAGATTGGGAAATTTTTTTTCTTCCTGATCTTCTCTAAAAATAAGGGGAAGATTGTGACCACATCCATGGCCTCCAGAAAGGGCTCCTTTGTGCAGCAAAAACAAGTGGATAAGGTCATGGAAGAGTACGAGGACATCTTCTCCTCACTCATGGGGCTACTTTTGCACTATCAACTCAAGCATTGGATTGATTTGAGCCCTAGTACACCTATACCTAATGTTCCAATATATAATCGCTCTCTTCTAGAAAACAAGGAAATCAAGCGGCAGATCCAAGAGTTGCTACAAAAAGGGAACATTCGACCAAGTTCCTCACCTTATTGGAGCTTGATTGTACTCATACAAAAGAAAGATGGGACCTGGAGACTTTGCATTGATTATCTAGAACTAAACAAAATCGTAGTTAGGAACAGATACCTGATCCCATAGATTTGATTTCCTTCTTGACCAACCCAAAGGGTCTAAGTACTTGAGCAAGATTCATTTGATGTTTGGTTTTCACCAAGTTCCAATAGAACCCACAGATGTATGGAAGACCACCTTCAAGTCCAAGGAGGATCTCTTTGAGTGGTTGGTCATGCCCTTTGGATTTACAAATGCCCCTGCAACTTTTATGAGGCTAATGGATGACATCTTGTGGCCTTTCTCCAACTCGTTCGCTGTTTTATATTCGTATGAAATCCTCATCTTTAGTAGGAGTTGGGTAGAACACTTGCAACATATTTGACAGGTCCTTCAAACCTTGTGATAATGCAAACTATGTGCCAACTTGGAGAAATTCTCCTTTGGCATGGACCAAGTGTAATATTTGGGCTACATAATTCATGAACAAGGTGTGCATGTGGATCCAACTAAGATCCAAGACATTCGAGATTGGTCAGCCCCGATGAATCTAATATATCTCCATAGCTTCTTGGGCATTCATAATTTATATTGAAGATTCATATTGGGGTTCTCTCATATCACTTTTCCCTTAAGTCAAGTTACCAAGGGTAGAATAAAAGAAAAGTATTTTTCTTTGAGTCAAAAGAGAAGGCATTTATTGAAATAAAACACTTCCTTTGCTCTACACCATTCCTCACCATGCCAGACCCACAACAACCATTTGAGATTGATGTAGATGCCTCTGATTATGTTGTTGGTGCAATCCTCACTTAGCAAGGGCATCCAATGGCCTATCATAACGAGAAACGTTCTAATACTATTCGCAAGAACCCCACCTATGATAAGGAAATGTGTTCTATCTTACAGGTTTGCTGATAATGGAAACACTATATTATGGGGACGGAGATGATCATCCACAGAGATTACCAGCCTCTTCAATTTATGTAGACACAAGGGAAGTTACCAAAAATTTTCCATAAGAAATGGTCCACATATATGAAACAATTCTAATTGAACATTAAATACAATAAGAGTAGTATCAATCATGACACAGATTACCTCAGTCAATGATCCAAGCTTAAACATGAACACAAAAAATTACAGATATAACCATAAATATAGAAATGTAACATAAATAACACTTCATTTAATTAATATCATAATACTGGAATATGCTTACAAACAGAAAGGAAATAAACTAGCTCGAGCGACGATTGCTTATCTCTGAGAAGAGATGTGGTGGCTACATGCCTCTAAATTGTGTTACAATGAGGCTGAAAGGCCTATTTATTATTGAGAAACAATGGAAAACCCTAAACATCAAAAGAGCTAACCCTAAGAGAAGAAGTGACAAAACTGTGGGCCTCATTTGGGTAAATTGGTACATCGATTTCCTGGGGTCGTAACTTTGGCATATGATCTCCTTCTGGTTATTATAATACCTTGTTTCAAATATCTCAAAGAGGAGGTTTAAACAAATTGGTGAAACCCATTTGGGACATTTTTTAGTCTCTCTGATTTACCAAAAAATGTTGCTTAGGGCCTCAAAATGGCTCTGTAAGTTTAGGACCTAAACAACTGCCAAAAATAGTAAACTGTGCTACAATTAAGGAAACTAAAAAACCGAAAGAGACAATGTTGGGGATCCAAGTGGAATAGAAGGGTGGCCACCAATATCCGCCTAGATTAGTCAACTCTTTATTGTGGAACTAATCATAGTTCTCAACTCTTATGGCCACGAGACCTCTTGATGTAGTTGTATGAAAATGACTCAGAGTTCACTTCCACCTACAAGATGTGTATGAATGGAAACCTAGTTCAAGACTTCCACCTTTAGGATGGATTGTTATGCTATCTGGGACATCATTGTGTTCCTCTAGTCAAGTGTGCTAAGAAAATTTGGGAGGCACATTACATTCAACTCACAAGACAATTTGATGTGGAGAAGATAGCGACAGTACTGCAAAAGTATTTTTATTAGCTAAAGCTATGATAGGATGTTGGAAAATATATTAGATCTTGCATTGTCTATGCCATTTACAAAACAAAATCTAAGAAGCAAGGCTTGTACACCCCTCTGCCTACTTCTACATAGCCTTGGGAATCCATCTCCATGGACTATATGTCTAACCTTCCTTCTACCAAGAATGGAAATGACTATGTGTTTATGCTCATTGATAGATTTTCTAAGATGGCCATATTGGATTCTTGTAAGAAGAGTATCACAATAGAAGCCACTACGAAGATCTTCTTCGAAAGAGTGTGGGTACATTTTGGGATCTGTTAGACCATTATATCATATTGATATAGCAATTTCCTAAGCACATTTTGGTCGAGCCTCTAGTCATTGTTGGACACCAAGCTCACCAAGTCGATTGCCTTCCATCCCAAACTTATGGCCAGGCATACGTCATCAACAAGATATAGTGCATATACTACACATGTACAAATCTAAGCATTCATGAAAATGGGATGAGAGTCTCCCCTATGCATAACACAACTACAACAAATCTCTCCACAGCTCAATTGGCCAAACCCTTTCAGGTTGGCCTACGATTTCAACCATTGTGTCCCCTTTGATGTTGTGATGCCTCTTGCAACTACACAGGAAACATTTGCACGTGTTCAATCTGAAGTTGGTAAAGCCATCAAGTTTATTGAATTTATGAGGCACATTCGTCAACAGGTTCTTGATATCTAGGCCATATAAGAGCATTTGGTCTATAGGAGTGAAAAAATTTGTTATAACAGATAAATACCTTAGACCATCACCAAGGTTGTGGGTGACAACACTTTCGAGTTAAGTATCCCCCCATTCCTTGTCTCACACCCAATATTCATGTGGACCACCTTGATCCATACTTTCCACCATTGTTGGACGCATCATAGATTTCTAAGAAATCAATACCAATAGAGTTCAACCCAAATTATATTGAATATGTGACAACTTATCAGATAATGAACACAAAAATTAAGAAAACTCACCAAATGAGGATACAAATGTATTAGGTTTTCAAAGTTGACCAACACCTGCACTAAGGAAAGTGGTTCACCAGGGACCAAGTTCATCAAAAGTTTCCTCACCTCATAGAGGCACTCAACGTAATGGGGACTATTGCTTCCTAGGGGGAGAGGACTAATCCAGGTTGATATTGGTAGCCATCCACCTATTCCACTTGGAATCATGACACTATTTTCTATTAGTTTCCTATTTTTCATCACAATTTCTTATTTAAGTAATTTTCTAGTTTTGGTAGTTTTCGAGTCCTAAACTTCCATACATGTTTTGAGGCCCTAAATGGAATTTTTTGGGACATGAGAAAACATGAATCTTTTTGTTGATTTTTTTCCCCTCTAATATACCTTTATAATGAGCCATCATGCATGCCAACCGAAGATTTTATGCTAAAGTTACATCCATAAGAAGTTGATGTTCTAACTAACCCCATTGAGTCCCATAACTTTTGGTGCTTCATCTTCTAGGGTTAGGTTTTTCAATGTTTATGGTTTCTCATTGTTTCTTCATGATATAAAGGTCTATGAGCCTCATTATAACATAGTTTAGAAGACATGTAGTCATCACATATCTTCTCAGAGATAAACTACTATCGCCCATGCAAGTTTGGTTTCATTATGCATGTAAAAAAATTTCAACATTTTCTATATATTAATTGAATTTAAATTTTGTTGTATCTTTATGTTTTTTGTTTAAATCTATATTTCATTTCTTTCCTTCATAAATTTGTATCAGTTGGTGATGAGGTGGTCCTAAAGCCATGGGATCACATTTAATGGGAGTGGATTTCATAACTAGTGGTAGTGGACATTGAGTGCATGGACTTAATCTGATTATGTGAGTAAAAGGAGATGAAATTATGTCATGTGAAGCATGTGTATAGGGATCACAATACATGATTCGATCAATGGAATTGTTGAATCATTCATCTGGGAATATCATGACCCCAAAAAGTGAAGTCATCATAGCATTCGCGGCATAGATGTAATCATGTCCAAGGATGATATTGTAGTCCACCAAAAAATCATGAAAATAATGATAATCAAAATAATCTTACTACCTAACTCAATATAGAGAATTAGGTGAGATATAATGGGGGGGGGGTGGGGTGTTAGAAAGTAACGGAACACGAATGTGAGAGAGTAGGTGTTTCCAAGTAGAGGAAGATGCATCATATGCAATGCATCAGTCAAGCATAATTTCTTTAATAAAGACATGTATTTGATATGGCATAGAAAATGGGAGGTGTACTTTGATATGTTGGTCCCAATCAAAGGTGATAGCTTGTGAGGGGTGTTTCTAAGAACTTCTAGTTTCCTTAGAAGGACAAAGTAAATGATATTTTGATTTTTCTTAATTGTAGAATTTCATTTAGTTCTACCTAAAAATTGAAATATCTAAACTATTTAAAACTTTTTTTTGGCTCCTAGACACCTCTAAAACAACCTAGGAAAAACTCGAAAAACATAGGTAGCATAAACTTGGTCAAGGAGGTTACATGAAACTAAAGCCTAGATTTTAAGTACCAAAAGATAAACCACGTCATTTGTATTATAGTCTAAATTTTATTTAATTGCAACCAATAAGAAAAATCTATGTATTATGCAATGCAGGGGGTTCAATTCAACATTGTGACCACTGAAGAAGACCATCAACTAAGTGACTAGATCAAATTTCAAGCCGTGGTTGAATGTTACAAAAAGCATGGGGCAAACAAAATCTACCCTGATCAATGACATGGTAAATAATACAAACAAAATTTCATTATTGATTACTTGTAAAATGTATTCACAACTAAGTTTGCCCATAAATGAATGTATCCATTTCTTTTGAGCATGAGAGAAACAATATTGATGAGGCCAATAGTTGACAACAACTTGATGGCGGTGGAGTGCATCTTGACCATGATTGTATTATGGCTATAAAAGCAGAACTATGGATTACAATTATTAATATTTAGTTGCAAATGGTGTACTTATAATTTTCTTGTTTTAATGGAAAATAATTTAAATGAGGATGCTCGGAGAGAAGAGGAACACATGACAACCAAACCAATCGATTCATCTAGTCAACCACTAGGTAAAGAAACATTGTAATAGTATTTATATTAATATTTAATTTTGTAGATGGTGTACTTATAACTTATTATTTCAATGGCAAAGAATGTAGATGAGGATGTTTGGAGAGAAGAGGGACACATCACAACTGAAACAATGGTTTCGGCTAATCCATCAAGTAAATAACATTGTAATGAGATTTGTATTAATGACTTACATATATGAATAATAGTTATTGATATTAATCTAACCCTTTTTCTTATTGTATTTGATGCCCCTTTGCAACAACTTGCACTACACATCAAATGCGTAAAGGCCAAACACTTGAAGTGAATCAAGACATGAGCTAATCATAAAATATATACAAAAAAGGAACCAATAATGAAATAACTCTCTCTCTCTCTCTCTCTCTCTCTCTCTCTCTCTCTCTATATATATATATATATATATTATGATACACATGTCTAATGGCAACATATTTTATTGAAAAATGATTTTTACTATAATATTATATGTTTTATACATTTAAGGAGACACACGTGCTTTGTTTCAATTACCTTAAGTTTTTATTTTTTTGCTTTTTATGCATATTTTCAATTATTTTCCAATAGATAGATTGGGAATAGGGAATTGAGAGTGATGTGAGTGGAAGAAGGGTTATATGAGCTTCCACTTTCATGTTTTTGGCCCTATTTAGTAGAGAATAAATTATTCTTCAAACCAAAAGAAGCTCATTGAGGTATTCCACACTGGTCTTTTTAGAGTTACACACACACACACACACACAGATATATATAATTAATTATTATTTATCTATATAATATTATATTCTCTAATTATTTCTATAGGTATTGGAAATGGAAATAGTGGTGGTTTGTACAAAGAGAAAGAACATGAGGCTTAAGGTTTTATTACATGAAGAAAGGTGCATGATATCATCCCATCCATAGTGGGATCCACTTATGTTTTCTTTCATTGATGATTCCACAATAATTAACAATTATCAATGTTGATTAAGTATGTATCATTCATTCATCACATTATTTATTTGTTATTTAGATTATTATATAGTTTATTCATAATATCATTGTGACAAACCTAGCCCCTTAATGCGCAATTAAAGTTGTAGGGTTTTTCGTCCCAACCTCTAAGGTTACTCATGAGATGGGTATTATCAAAATTACTCTTCCTTAAACCATTTCAAAACTTGTTTTTGAAACTACCATCAAATTTTTCTCATCGAGGCCTTTCCAAAACTATAAATTTCATCTAAATACGAGCTATGGATCCAGAGTTATGCCCATTTTAAAATTGGGCACTCCAAGTGCCACATTAGCATTTGTACCATCACCACATGGAAAAAAAATGCCAATCCTTTTGTGTCACATGTCACCATTGTTCAATGCCTTTCCTTGTCACTCTCCATGCTAGAATGCCACATCAGAACATCATTGGGTTAATTTGTATCAAGAGGAAACCCCAATAGTTGGCATTATGACATCTCAAATCCTGGCATCTTGACACCCATTAGTTGATAGTTGATAGCCAATAATTGTCAATGAACTAATGGGACCTACTTTTCTATCTACTAATTTTTTTACCCACCTAAGTCACAAGGCCACTAGGCAAGTAATAAAACACTACACACACCAATTGTCCTGAAAATGATAAAAAATGTTAAACATTGAAAATATTCACATTAACTAATGAATGGATCAAGGTATTCAATACTTGTTATTCAAGGAATTACTCGACACCCAATACCTCAATAACCAACATATTGATTTATGATATCCATGTCATGCCATGGCACATTAACTCACACATTGAAACATCAACAGATTATCTTTGTATTAAGAGAAAACCTCAATAACTCACATACCAACCTCTCAGTGTGCGACATCTCGACACCAGATAGACGATAGTCAATAGATGATAATGGCATTCCAATTGATGGGACCTAATTTTCCATTTATAAATGTTTCGACCCACCTAGCTCATAGGGCCACCGAACAACTAATAAAACGTTGAACATAGGAATTCTCCAACAACTAGTAACTGACGCTACATGATGAAAATATTCTAGTTAATTGAAAAATGTATCAAGGGATTCCAATGGGTGTTACTCGAGGCATTACTTGACACTTGATTCCTTGATAGCCGATATATTGATATTCACTACACACATCATCCTATGCCACATAATATCACCATGTCAACATGCTTCATCAACACCTCGTAGGCATTCCATGTCATCCAAAGCCTACCTTCGTGTCACATCACCTAATTATATCCACACCACATCAACATTCTACGCCAAATCCATATCATCCCTATGAGTAGTAGGCGATAGGCCAACTAACATAGCTCCTCTCTGCCTTAGTATAATCCAATAGATAGGCATCAACTAGTGGGAATATTCACAATGACAGACAAACTTATTAGGGTTTACTGATATTAGATATTTGCAATTAGAGGGTACTCAAAGTGTTGTTGACTCTTGAAACTTGATACCCTAATGGCAGGTAATGAATCCTCAACTTTCAATAGTAATCCCCATCAAGTGACATATGGTCAGGATCTATCAAAATCAAGGGTTTGCAAAGTAATTTTATCATTGTGACCTTGACACCTCATTGTATGATACCTAATCGTTAGAATGTTTGGGAGTTGATAAACCAATAATTAAGGGAAATTTATTTGTTAACCAATGGGCATGTTAGGTTCCATCAGTATTAGGAATTTTTATAGGTTTCTACTTGTTGGGATACTTTATGTTTGATACCTGACACCTTAACAACCTAATATCTCGTCCTCCCAAGGTTTAATCCCCCTCTAGCTAAGCTCTTGGTCATGGTCCCCAGTTAGATCATATGACCAAGGTTCAGAGATAATGATAAAAATTGGATCATTATAATAATTTTCATCCATATTGATTCTTTTAGAGTAGAAAAAGTGGAGGAATCAACTCACAAGACCATTTTTATCGGTGGGACCTAGTTTGGAAAATTGGGGTTTGAAACCTTTTAGGATAAATTTTAGGCATAAAACAACATTTTTTTGGGGTAAAAAATTTCCACACAAGAATCACACCTAACTTTATTATTCTTGATAAATAAACCTTTTCAATGGCACAAGAATTGCATCAATCAGATTCTATATGCAAAATGTATGCCTTTTGAAATTTGGCCTTCCTATTTTGACCACCATATTTAAAGAGGATGTTGTGTCATCCCCAATTATTCATGGAAAAGTGGCTAGCCACATGATCGTGATGAATGATACTCTAGAATATTCACTATTGTAGCTTTAGTTAAGAGTTGAAGGAATCAAGCCTAACCACTAGCAAGCTATTACCCAGTGTATAACTAGGCCACTAGGAGTTAAAGTGGTTGCATTCTATTTGAGTGAATTTTTTACGTAAAGGAGAAGAATATCAGGAGATTAGGTAGGGAGAGAGAAAATAGAGAGGATTAGTGAAATTTTTTAGCCCATGGGCCATGAGATTCACTTCTTTATACATGCATCCATTTTCCATTCAAACAAAGAAAGAACAGTAGCCTGACCTTCCAGTTGGGTTTTCCCCTGAAAGGGTTTCCTAGGTTTTATCTTGTGTTAATTTATGTTTCATGATTTTTATTTCATTTTTTCTTTCTATTTTTTTACATAATTCTAACTTGCATGCATACATAATAAACAATAATTTATAGATCCAGAAATCTAAAGAGAAATAAACCCTCATAGTGTAGATTTCAGATTTTAAGCATAATTTTATCATATATGTTGTGACGAATTGTCGAGTGGAATATCCAAGGAAATTTAAATATAATAATGCTATTGGTTTAGGCTTCTTTGGGTATATTGTGGGGATTTAGAGGGGGGGTCCATATCAGTTAAGAGGAAATTCAAAAAACCCTAGACATGGGTGATGAATCAGTGAGTAACCCTCATGATCCCATAGAGGAGAGGTTTGCACAGGTGGAAGCACAAGTTGCAACTTAAATCTTGATATGTGATTCCTCATGAAGGCCTTGAATAATAAGCTCAAGTTATTCAGAGAAGATGTGGGTTCTAATGCATAGTTCCAATAAAAGGAGAGATAAGGAGATATGAAAGAAATAGAGAAGGAGTAGAAGAAAGAACATGAAAAAGATCAACCCTATTTGAGTGTCATGAAATATTTAGAGTCCCTATTCAAATTCAAAGTGAAGGTCTATTGGTTTAGATTGGGGTGACCTAGATTCGATATGTATTGCACACCAACAAAACCCTTAAGCATTGGCCCTTTTAGCGATGACCTACAAGAAAACCATAGTCTCACTCGAAGTGACTATGGGAGGATGCAGAACTAAGTTTCTGTAGCCTTGAGGGATGATCCGATGCGATATTTTTATGTTGTTTTATCTTTAACATACATATATTACTTCACCACATTCATTTAATCACATAAACATATCTCAAAAACCCATAATCATTACTATGTTGTAATAAACTACAATTGTAATTAAACTACTATGCTACAATAGATAATAAGAAAATATACATGAAGAGACAAGTTTTACCATGGTTTATCCAAATGTGCAACTACGTCCTCAATAACTGTTGCTTATAATAATGAACCTTGTACAACAAACAATTCTTGACCTGCACACTAAGCTGCAGGTCGTCTGCACAGTTAGCTACAGACTCAGGCCTCTGTGCACTTTGCTACAGAGCCTTTCCTTTGCCACAAAGTACAGATCACAATAATTCGACCATAAACATATATCTAGACCACAAATCTATTTCTTCTTCTTATTATTGATCCCTATATATACTAGTACATCAAGGGATATATCATCAAAATACCATGATCCACATACCATGGACTCCCCTAATACAAGCTACTATGGTATGAAAATCATTGATATTTTACAACATTACATTATTTTACAGAAAGGAGGGGCTCCGACCCACACCGAATCCCATATGCCATGTGGTATATCTACTGCACGGTCCACTTGGCACTTCACTACTACACTACATGCTCCACTTCATGCTCCGCTGCATTCTTTACTTCACAGTCCTCTCCACAGAATGCAGAGTTTTCACCAAAATCTAGGCCAAGTTGGGTTGTGCCCAACTCACATGTGACTCATCCCGAGTCACTTAGTTTCTTTCCCTCTGATTTTGTCTACGATGTTGTTGTAGGCCTGGTTGAATTACTGCAGAGTCTCTATTACATGCTTTTCCTTGCACACTTCCTCCAGTAGTGCCTCTGTCACATGTTATGCAACCTTCTGCAACAACACTATCTCCCTCTGTCAAAGATCTTGAAGCTTCTCATCCACTGCTTGCGATAGTTGGAGGGCCTCATTCTGCCAAGGCTGAGTCCTCTCTGTCAAAATATATTCTTCTTTCTTCAGCTCCTCAATTTTCTTCTCGAGGACATTCAACTCATTAATCTTCGTGAGCTTCTTCAAGATTGGTAAGGTATTCGCGGATGCTTGAATATCCTTTAACTACTGCTGCTTATGTTGCATTTCTTCCTGTAGTTTCTATGCATTGGGATATTTGTGTAGCGAAGTCCAAAATTGTAAACTTTCATCCAAGAGTTTTCCACAGTCTACCATTACTGCAGATATGTTGCCCATTAAAATTGTTAGGTAAGTCTCCCTTTGATATTTCACTTCCTATGGCAGAGTCAGTTTCCACTTCATTTGTAGCTCACTGATCTACCTTTCGTATTTGAATTGCACTGCGACAATTTTCTCCTTGTACCCTTTCAATGTAAGGCTGAGCTTTGCGACATTGTCTTCTATTGGTTCTTCCTCTCGGACATCAAGGACCAAAATATCTTTGCATGTTTCTTCCACTGCCTCCTTGATCTTCTAGTTCTCTTGTGTTATTTTATCCTTTTCTTGGGTCACTTGCTCAAGCTTCTACCAAAGAACAACTTTCCCTTTATCTACTTGAATATTTAGTTGTGAGTTATGATGTTCACGCTGCTTCAGCTCTTCAATTATCTCAATGTGCATCTTGGGTAGTCTTGGAAATGGTACTGCTATGATGTTCATATTGACATAATTCCATTCCTTAGCCTACTAATGTAGTTTTGCAAAGTCGAACTCTAGGGCTCATGCAGGTATCTATGCTAACCACACTACAAGTGTAGGCTCTATATGTTTTTCTACCCCAACCCTTTCCTTCATCTGCGCTGGTTGTCTGATCATCTACACTAGTATCTTTAATTCTGTGATCTGCTCTGTGCCACTGGTTAGAAGTGCATCATATTTATCTTCTACTTTGTTTAAGGATTCAATTGTTGCCTCTTCAATCCTATCTCTGACCTGTCCTATGTCCCCATCAGTAAGGACCATGATATCCTTCATTTAATTTGCCTTCTGCTTTTTCTCTTTCTTTGAGCCAGCTTTGCCCTCTTCCTTCCTTTTTTCTCTGGAAATAGGGCCTGTCTCTATTTAGAGGATCCTAGTGACCCTCATCATGTAGCTCTTACTCCTCTGATTCATGCCCATATTGATCCTTGTTCTTGTATTTTCCACTCCCTTTGTCATGATGTGAAGTGTCATCTTCTTCTTCTGTTGCATTGTCTCCTGCTTCTGGCTCCAGCACAGTCATCCATTATGTGTGCCATTTCTGTACTAGTGCTAACATATCATATTTTGTGACTAAGTATGGTAGGACATGCCATTCCTTCTTTGTATCCTCGCGTGCCTATATGCACACTCTATGAAAATATACCTTGAACTTTGCAAAAACATTATACTACTCGTATAGGCTTGGCGAGAGGCAAGGGTGTTGGTTCACTACCATATGAAAATCCATATGATACAATATGAAGAACATCTTGTTCTCTGTTGCTCATGACGGTTGGGTTGTAAACATAGTGAGGCATGCTGCATGACTTCACAGACATCCAATGCTATCTAGGGGAATTGTGAATCCTTTGGATCTCTCCATGCTAACATTGTAATAATCAAAACTAACCACACATAATGGAATGTGGTACCTTTCTCCTAGACTTCATGAAAATCATCCAGAAATTCCTTGCACAGGTATTCGACCCAGTTGTATTGAACCTCGTTGGTACACTGTGCAGCTAAGAAAACCAATGACACATGAACTTAATTTGCCCGATACTTTCTCATGATCTTTCCAGCCAATATGTGTGATGTGAAGTGAAATCCCTGGCCACTACTTGAATTTATTTTGTAGCCTCCTTTTCCTTTTTCTAGCCCAAACTTCTTCTTCATATTGTCCACTATGGTGTGTCCTGATCTTTTCCAACGAAATCCTCTACGAGGTCCCGCCATTGGGTCTCGTGATCCTCCAGATCAACATTGGATCTATAGGAATCTTATTTCCCATCCACAAGCATCCATTGTGTACCAACATGAGCAGTTGATGAACAAATGTCGCGTTCCCTAGACTTTTGCTGAAGTGTGACACATTTAACATATTTACTAGTCCTGACTATGCCAACCCATTTTCCCACTGTTGTGGTTCTACCCTTCTTACTCCGTTGTCTGGGTAGTGCAACTATTTCAAATATCGGTCTGGTGTGAACTGAGAGTACTTTTTCCAGTCATTAAAGTCATACTCTACTAACTTCAACTGCGGTATTTTTCCAAGTAATTCCCCAGTAAATGGTACATTTTCTAGGAGAATGGACTAGTTTTTCATTTGGTTTCCTAGGTGGAATGTATGATAGTAGAGGTGAAAATGCTACACCCTTTGTTTCCATCTGTTTTGCATGCTCCACTTCTTCTTCACTATCTCTGAATTTCTCAGCTTGTTGTTGATGTTTGACAGGTTTCTTATTCTCTTTCTTCTTAGTTCTCTCTTCCTTGGTCAGTTTCTTCCGCGACGATCTCAACTGATGCTGCAAGTGTACCAGCGGTTGCTATGGCAACTGCTTCCATGACTCCTTCTAAGCCTCTCTCATTGAGTATGTGCACAAATTCTTCAATTAACAAGAAGTTCATGCAAAAATTCACTACAATTTCTTCACACTATCAGTACTCGAATTCTCAATTCATCAAAGTGTCTGATCTGGCCAGGAGGTAAATTTTTATAGCAAGTCTAAAATTTGAACCCCATCATTAGATCAAATTTTTTCCATATTTTGTTTAGATTATGTTCATTAATTGCATATCTATCCTTAGATCTTGCCAGTCTGTCCTCATAAATGCAACTTTCTGTGTATTTTCCTCTTTTAATAGTCATATTTATGTTTTCCAGTGAACTTCGATGCATCCCATAGTGTAGTGAACATCCATCTTATGTTGCATCTCCTATGTACTTCGATATAATCCATATTGTAGTGAAGTATCTTCCTACACCGAAGTTCTTTCTGCAGTGTAGTTTATAGTCCCGTGCCCACTTTCAACTGCAGGTGGCACTAAGAATTTTCTCCTTTCTTCTTTAGCACGAGGTTGTAGGGATAGGGTTTTCCATGTAAAACTTCAATCTTCTTCCATTTACTCTTTATTGAATCAATTCTCCATTTAACTTTGCTAATTGAACTATGCCTCCATCAATAATATGCTTAATAATATATGGGCCTAACCAATGCATCTTGAGTTTTCCTGTAAATTTTACAAACTTACTATCATAGATGAGAACAAGGTCTCCTACTTGGAACTTCTTCTGCTGAAGATTTATTTCATGCCAAGCCTTTTCGCTGGCTTTTTGTACTTGTTGATGGAATCCTCCTATAAATTTATCTTACTTTAAAGAAATCCACTGTGACATTATTTCCTCCATTATGTCAGGGTCTGCCATATTTGTAAAATCTACAATCCTCAAGCTAGGCATAATGTATTCTATGGACATCACAACTTCTTTCCCATAAACTAATATGAAGGGTGTCTGACTTGTCAACTTCTTACATGTGGTCCTGTAAGACCATAATACAAATATAATTCTAAGTTCATAGTCATCTCTGTTCACATTGCATACCTTATTCAGTGCATTCTCTAAAATCTTATTAGATGTTTCTACTATTCGATTGGCTCGAGGGTTATAAGGAGTACTGTCTTGATGATAAACTTAGAATTTCTCAGTCAATGCTTCAATGATTTTATTTAGGAAGTGGGAACCTTGGTCACTCATCAAATATTTGGACATCTAAATCTCGACAATATGTATTCAAAAATAAACTTTGCAGCAGTCTTTGCGTTGCAATCCTTTACTGGTTGTGCTTTGGCCCACCTTGCCAAATAATCAGTTGTAGTAATTATGTACCTCACACTAGTCCTCTTTCCAAGTGGGTCGATAGGTCCAACAATATCAATAGCTAATTTATCAAAAGCCTGCAATGTAACTTGTGGTACGAGTGGCATATCATCTCTTCTTTAAGTTTTTCTTGTTCTTTGACATACATCACATGCTCTGCAGTACTCCTTTTCATCTTTGTGTAGTGTAGTCCACCACAATCCTATTCTCAAAATGTCCGCTAGTTGTGCCTTCACGAGCCTCTATTAGAATCATCCATCTTTCATGTTAAAAGACATACCTACATAGCATCTCATATGGTCCCATCTTATATGACTATCCTTCTATTAATGAAGATTCATCTGCTTTAACCACTAATTCTTTCTTTTGCTGCATAGTGTATTTTGAAGGAGCCATTCCTATGTTCAAAAATTGAATAATATCTGAAAAATGGTCATCTCCAATTTTGAATGCAAATAACTGCACATCAAGGAGATTATCTTCTATGCTGGTTGGTTCTTCCCCTATTTCCAACCTTGACAAATGGTCCGGTCCTACATTCACTCTTCCTGGTTTAACAATCATCTCAAAGTCATATTATTGAAATAATAATAACCATCTGCAAATATTTCCTCCTAAGACAGGCTTATTAACCAAATACTTCATTGCAAAATGATCTGTAAACATTTTAAAATGTGATCCCAGTAAATAATGTCTAAATTTCTGCAAAGCATATACCATAGTCAATCCTTCTCTTTCTGTAGTTGTGTAATTATTTTATTCCTTGTACAAATTTCTACTTGCAAAGGCTATAGGATGATCAATTTCTCCTTCACTAGGTTGTGCTAGTACCACTCCCAAAGCTATAGAAGAGGCATCCACGTGGACATGTAATTCCTTATTCCAATCAGGGAACACTAATATAGGTGAAGCTACCATCTTTTCCTTCAATATTTCAAGGCTCTTTTGACATTCTTCATCCCACAGAAAAGTTACATCCTTCTTTAACAACTTCTCCATAGGCATCTTGATCTACGCATACCCTTTGATGAATTTCCTATAATACCCAATATGTCCCGATGTAGTGCAAAGCTGTCTTACTGTCTTAGGTGGAGGAAAATTCACAATGATAGAAATCTTAGCAGGGTCCACCATTAAACATTGCTTGCAAACAATATGTCCCAACAGTATACCAAAAGGTACACAAAACATGCACTTCTTTAAATTGAAGGAGATCTAATATTGCCTATATGTGTCAAGCATAAGTATTAAACTTCCAATATTTTCTTAATAACCCAAATACTATCCAATCATCAAAGTATACCTCCAAAAAATTGTGGATATATTATTTAAAATTTGCAACCACCACTCTAGAAAATATAGCAGGGGCATTCTTTAATCTAAAAGGAATTATTGTCTATTGGTATGAGCCCCATTTTGTAGCAAAGTTGGTCTTATGCGTATCTTCAGGTGCAATACTAATATGATGATAAACTAAAAATTCATCTATAAATGAATAATGTTATTGATCTCCTACATTTTCTAGCACTTGATCTGTGAAATGGGTGGGCAAGGGATCATGTAGACATGCATCATTTAACTTTCTCAAATCAACAAAAATCCTTATTTCTCCTTGAGTGTTCTTTTTTTGTACCACCATAGGATTTACCCATTATGATCCTTCTACTGGTTCAATAATTCTTGTTTCTATCATCTTATCCAACTCTATATTTAATTTCTCCTTATAATTTGGGTTCAATCTATAAGGTATTTTCTTAACTGGCTTCGCATCAGGCTTAAGGGGAAACTTCATGACTCCTAGATCTCCTACTATATCCTTCATTTTTGAAAACTTTGTGGGAAGCAGTTCTTGATATTCATGAAGCAACTTTGTAACTTTACTGACTATCTCTTCATCCTAATAATCTCATACTGTTGCAAAATTTGGTTCCTTCTATGATCCTATGTTCACATTCATGGTCTTCAATGGCTTCCCATGCTTTCATTTGATAGATATTATCTATATCACCTACGCAATACTCTTTTTTAAATGGTTCTGTATACATTACTCCTTCTGATGGATCCAAAGGAACAATTACTCTCATATTTCTTCCTTAAAATATCATCTACCTCTTCTTTAGATTAATTATAGCCATATTATCAAATTCCTAGTCAATTCCAAACAATGTAGGATAAGAGTTACTATCATCAATGATCTCTATTACTTCAAAGTCAACAGTAGTGGGAACTCATTCTATATTCACTATTACACATAGTAGTCTTCATAAGGGGAAGATATTTTGTTGATTTTCCACCCTTAACTGAATAGGTAACCACTGTAGCTTCAACTTACCCATTACTGCCCATGTTTTCTTTATCAAAACATTAGCATCAGATCCCAGAACTAGAATAAATTGATCCATCTCATATTCTCCTATCTACACACTAAGCCTCATTTCTCTTTGAGTTCTCTTCTGTTGATGCAAATTATTCATAGCTCACGTCTCACTTCACGGTGTTTCTTTTGGTGCACAAGAATATCTAGCCTACTCAAGCCCTTCTATAACCTTTTGATCTCTTAATAATTTCATACAAGTTTGTAGAAAAGACTTTAAAATACCTCCTTGATCTGCTAACTCCTAGTCCTGTGTCAGAGCTTGATCCTATTTCGAGGCTCAGTTCTGTGTCAAAACTTGATTATGTTTTGAAGTTAATGATATGTCACAACTAGTTTTCTACTTTGGCTGCGCACTATAGGTTGAAGCTCCAACATCCATAAAGCTTCAATTTGCTTTCATAAACACTTATTTTTCATTTTGAATATAAAAAACATGATCTTTCTCAACAGTTTTTCTAACCCATGTACTTTCATATTCTTTCTTCTCATTTGCTTTATCACTTCATGTTGCAACTCCACTTCTAGTAACAATATTAATGCATGCTTTGTCATTCCTTCTTTCAACGATTATCATTTGAATATTCTGTGTGGGCTGCTGATTCATTTTTTCTTTCATTTTTTCCATAAGTACAGGACATTCTTCAATTACATGGTCAAAATATTTACACTAATTACATGTCGTAGTAGGGTTTTGACAATCTTTCACAAAATGACTTGCCTGGCCGCAGTTATAGCAAATAATATGTCCACATCCTTGACTAGCTCCAACACCTTGACCTCTTCCTTGGTATCCTCATTGACCACTTCACTATCCACTACCTTCATTTCCATGTTCTTTTGCTTGTATTCTATAAGTGTCAGCACTGTGCTCCATCATTAGTTCATACGCTCAATAATTGTTCTCATCATGTCCTACTAATTTATAGAATTTGCAATATAAGTTCCTTGGAGTCTACAAATATTTCTGTAATAGGTAAGAATATTCTAAGTGATGTTGGCCTCTAGTCTTGCATATCTTGTACCATAGGCTAGATCTTGCATTTAAGGGATTTAGCTCCTTACTAGCCATGTAATCTCTAAAGATAGGACATTGTTCTTTAGAATGGCCCTCCAATCTGCACTTTGTACATCATACTTTTCTCTGAATTCTTTTATTTTCTTGATATCTTGTATTTGTAGGGTTAGGTTCACCAAATGAATGTGAATCTGTTGCATACCTACATTAGTATCTTCTATAGGCAAAGCTTACAACTTCATCACAAGATGCAGAGCTTCAGTTTGACTCATTATATTTTGTTGTATCAATGGTAGTCTGATATGTGGTAACAACACAATCATAAACCATTCTTGATGTTGTGGCAGAGCTATTTTGAAGCTCACTTGATCTAACAATTCCTTAAATATCTAATCAAATTCCCAAACAGACTCAGTAGATTTATGTTTAATTTCTTTAAACTCGGTGATCCACTGCAACTCAGACTTCGACTTCTTAAATTCTCTTATCAGTGTTGCTTTAATATCTTCAAATGTTCTAATATGATTATGGAATACTTAATATACCATGTTAGAGATCTATCTCACAACATCGTAATGAGCCACGCTTTGTTTATATCTTCATCATTGATCTTCTTCATGGTCCATACAACTTCACATAAAAACCAAAACTGTTGTGGATCCTCCAACCTAGCTGTTGAGCATTAGAAAAGGTATGTAATTGCCACTTATTTCGTTATCTTTTCCTTTAATTCATAACTTATTTACACTTTGAAATGGGCATATGATGAAGGATTATGATAAATTTTAAGAGATTTGTAAGTAACGTAAAATAACTAATCATTACCTTTTTCTATGCAGAAAATGAAGAAAATGGAAGATCGCCATTTGAAAGGAAAAGACAAGGCAAAACCAACTACTGTCCCTTTGACAGGGAACTGCATCCAGACAAGGCAATCCAGATTGGAGTGCATGAGCCAGGAAAAGGAAGAAGAAATACCAAATCAACGCAAGAGGATGAAGAGATAATTGAAGGATAACAATATGGCGAATCCCTCGGGATCCTTTGATCTTGAGGGATCGCTACCTTAAGAATATATGTATCTTTGGGTTTTCTGCCTAGCCGCTATAAAAAGGGACATCGCTTCTAGCATAGGGGGTGGATTATTGTTGTTTTATAGAATTTGCTGTTGCAAACTAAACTTTGATCATTGACTCTATTTAAAGAGCGATTACTGTAGCTCCGTTTTCATGATTAATACATAAACTTTGTCACTATTCCGTCTTTGATTCTGGAGTAACCGTAGCAATGCGTCCCTGGAGGCTAGGCGCTCGGCCCTAGTGGATCACTTGCTTCCTGTACCATTATTTTCCAATTCCAAGTCGTGTGTGGTTTGATTTCTTTTACTTGCTTCATTTAGTAATTTGTTGTTCCTTATCATTTCGTTTACTGGCTCTGTTATATTTAATTCATATTTGAATAGTAAGGTTATCTATTGCAACTAAAATGTTATTTTGTTCATTCTAAAATTGTATCGCATTGCTGTTCCCTTATAGATTGGCATTACTTTGTAACATTACTGTTCCTTTATAGATTAACACTACTTCGTTTACAAACTAACATTATTGCACATTTATAGATTGATATTATTGTTTATTTAGCTATGGTTTACCTCTAAGTGTGATTTTTGTTCATTTGGATTGCCATTCCATTGCAACTGCAATTGCTGTTTCTTTATCACCATGGTTTTATTAGGCTAAATCTCAGATTACTGATTCCATCATTATAGATTCGTTGTGTGTTAACATTTGATTTGGTTCGTTGTGCGTTTACACTTGATTCAGTTTGCTGTTCAATATTTCGTAAGACTTACTTTAGTTTGCTATTCCATTCTTGGTTTGTTGTTCAAATCATTTCCTAGTTAAAGATTGCTACTTAATTCCCTTAGATTATAATCGCTTCTTAATTCATTTTTGTAAGTTAAAGCTTTGCTGTTCAATCTTTTCAAATAGATTAGTTGTTGTTCCCTTTTCTATTAATTAAATTATCATTTCAAGTAATTGCTTTGGTGTGAACAAAAGGGTCTTCAACTGTAGTGAGCATTGACTAGTGCTATCTGGTTCCCAAATTGGAGATCTTCTCTTTGATTGCTTTTCATTTGCATCAGTTTACAATGGGAAGAGTTATCATTACTACACCCTTGACTGATGAGTGTTGTAGTTTCTTAAATGAATGATTTAGTTATAAAGCATGTCAATTTCTTGCCATTACATTTAGAGTTTGTTTCCAACATTTATTTACTTTTGTAAAAGCACTATACTACTAGCATTACTCTTGAAAAGTGACCGCCTCAGACTGAGTACACTCTTGAGATAACAAATCTTACTTGGATTGATAAGTAATGTAGGGTAAATAGAGGTGAAAAAGACCCTTTTTATTGCTCGACATTTTGGCACCGTTGTCGGGGAAGAGTTTAGCCATTTGTTTCTTTTGAGAGTAGTGTAAGTGCCTACTAGGAGAGAATTGGGTTTTAAAAATAGAAGGTAAGAACCTATGTATGGAGCATGTAACAACTCTGCTCCCCCTCCCGCTTTCCTATAGATTTGTTGTTATTTTAGGTAGAAATCAGCATTTGATTTGTGTGCATGACTAAATAGAAAATTCCTGAAAAGAATCCTAAACCACTACCCAAGCCTGATAAAGCTAAGGGGCCGGTGACCCTTGGCCGATCGACCTTTATAGATGAAATCCTTAAAAAAGCAGAGCGTCAGCCTTTAGTAGGACCTAGAAAAGCTACTTCTAGAAAACCTACTAGTTCCCTTTAGGCCACAAGATCACCATCTGTAGCCTTTGCTGAGGTGCACAGCCAAACTGAGGAAAAAGATTTTCAAGAAATTGAGAATTCTAGTCCAAAATCATTGCAAGAAGGGGACCTTAGTAATCCCTGTGATGGGAGAGGAGAAACAAGGGAAACTGAAGAACCAAGATCTCCTCTTGGAATAATTCAGCCATTAAGCAGCCTAGATAAGGGAAGTGCTGTAAAAATTAGCCATAACGAAGTTGAAGAACCTCAAGAGGTAAAATCCCCCCAGACATTCGGAACTCTCATCATCCTAGACAAAGGAAGTGCTGTTAAGGCCATTCTTGTTAAGGCCATTCCTGCTCCGTCTAACCAGCCTAGGAATACCCTCCTAGAAATCCTGGAAGGTTATTGGTACATATTTTACCAAATGGCCCAAAACCAACAAACCCTCCAAACCTCCACACTGTAATATCCCATTGTAGATACTGCAATCAATGCACCTATGAAGGAAATTCCTCTCCAGCATATCCCTACATTTCATGGCCTAACGTTAGAAGACCCAGATGCATTTTTGTTTGAATTCGATGTGTTGTGCAAGGGATATGACTATACCACCGATCCCTAAAAGATGAAAGTATTTCCCTCTACATTAAAAGGAGCTGCTTTACGATGGTTTATGGGGTTGGGTGGAGGCGTTATAAATGACTGGGATCAGATGAAAGGTGCTTTCCTGAAGAAATATCAGGATTATTGTAGGTCCAGAGAGTTAAAGGATAAAATATTTTAGATGGTAGCTAGACCTAATGAGACACTAGAAGAATATGTTGAACGTTTTCATTATAATCTTCAAAGATCTCCTTATGCATCACTACCCTTACCTAACAATGTGTTAAAAACAACATTAATTAAAGGCATGAAGGAACAATGGATTGAAACACTAAATATTATGGGAAAAGGAGACATCTATCAAGAAGATTTTGCTAACATCATTGATTTATGTATCAGGAGCTCACGAGGAAGCACAAGGTTAAAACCAACAGAACATGACAGGTTTACAAGGGACACAAGATCTCTGGAGAAGAAGTAACTTGTGCAGAAATTGGAAATTGACTAGAAAATTTCAAAACTGATATATTGGGGACTTTAACAATGCAGCTCGATATTATGCAAGAGAAACAAAAACAAGCAGAAGTAGAGCAAAATCTGGAAATATTCTATCCTAGATGCAGAAAGAAACACAGCCACAAAGAGTGCCCATTAGATGTAGTTCAAGTTTTACACTATTTGTATAAAAGACCACTCTACGGAGATCTGCCCCTCACTTCCTGGTTTGAAAGAATTATACAAAGAAGTGGAAGAAGAACTAGAATCAGTGTACCTACTTAATCAGCGTTGCCAATGGCAGCTGCGACAATCAGGTATGTTCTCTGATCCATCTTCTTCTTTCCAGGCTCCGCAATATCATGCTCAGCAATATAATACAATGTGAGAAAACAAACCTCCCTTCTCAAATTGGTCACAACAACCATTTCCTTCATCATCACCATGGTCGAATCAAGCAAGCCAATCTAATTGGCCAAATTTTCCCTACGCTCCACCATATTTGAAAAATAATGCATATCCAACGCAATGCTCCCCTCCCACTTTGCAGAGTCAAGCCTGGCAGACAAACTGGCAAAGACTAATGAATCAACCAGTAGGAACCATTCCACTCCCTCAACCTACACTTCCAACACTACAACAAAACCCCCAGTCCAACTTAAGACCACAACTCCCAGCCCAACTCAACCCGAACCCAAATAGCAGACCAGTTCATTCTGCTCAAATAATTGAAACACTAGAAGTAGAAACTAATCTAAGGGAGTGCAATGAACTTCAATTAAGGTCTGGGTGCATTATAGAAACTGAGGGAGATAAAAATGTTCAAGATGAAAACTAGTTACCCATAGAACAACCATTACAAGAAGAAGATGTGGTCAGACAACAGACTCATGACCAAGAAACCACATCTTCTCCCCCATTCCGAGGATGATTAATCATACCGCACCCTATAGAACATCCTGACTTTGATATTCTGGGAGAACTGAAGAATTTGCACATAAAAATCCCACTCCTCTAAGCTATCCAAGATATCACAATATAGGAAAAGACCATCAAAGAGCTATGTATAGAAAACTGAGGAGGAGAATAACAAATAACCCAATATTCTAAGTAGTTGGCACCCTATCTGATCTGTTATCAGGAAGAGAAGCACCTGTCAAATATGAAGACCCAGGAACTCCCATAGTGATAGTGAAAATCAATGGAAAAACCTTTTCAAATGCCTTAGTTGATTTAGGGGCTGCAATTAATATTTTAACAACCACCACTTGTCAAAAACTAGGCATTACATAAGTAGAACCAACTTCCACCTTATTAGAACTGGCTAACTGATCAGTGGTTAGGCCAGAAGGCACACTACATGATGTCATGGTATCCATTGATTCCTGGGAATATCTTGTCGACTTTCTGATAATAAACCCCAAAAACTGACTCGATGGACATCGGTTAATTTTAGGCAGACCTTGGCTTGCAACCGCTGATGCTTACATTGGTTGCCGACAAGGTAGTATGACCACAACTAGAGGGAGTAACATCAAGAATCTAGCCCTATACCCTCCAGCTCAACCAAGTATAAAAATAATAAAAACTAACAAACATATTGTATCATACCTCACCGAAAACATTAAATCCCCATTAACCATAGAAGATGCCCTCGATTTCAAAGATCAAATAGAGGATGATGTTATTAACAACTTCATTAACCAAGTTGAATCTAGATCCCATGTATAATGTCACATGATAGAGGTAGCATTTGACAATGAACTGGAAGAAGATCCTCTTAAAGACACCCATGATCAGACAATATCCACTACCTCTGTTTCAAATAGAAAAACTATAGAGATTGAGCTAGGAAAAACCTTAAACATCAATAATAACCTGACTCTCGAACAAGAAGCAAAGCTGGTCCAACTACTAAGAAAATACAAGGAAGCTTTTGCATGGGATTATCCGAACATGAAGGGAATCGATCCCCAGCTATGTACACACCACATTTATATAGATTAAGATGCGAGACTTGTTCACCAACCCCAACGGAGACTTAACCCTCACCTAAAAGACATTGTGAAAGATAAATTACAAAAACTTTTGGATGTAAACTTTATCTATCCAATCTCCGATAGAAAATGGGTCTCTCTACCAGTGGTGCTACCAAAGAAGAATGGAAAGTGGAGGATTTGTGTAGATTATAGAGAATTAAACAAAGCAACCCAGAAAGACCACTTTCCCCTTCCATTCATTTACCAGGTATTAGATACATTAGCAGGAAAGAAATTATTTTCTTTCTTGGATGGCTTTAGTGGGTACAATTAGATTTAGATTGCCCTTGAAGACCAGGACAAAGCCACTTTTACTTGTCCTTGGGGAATGTTTGCCTACAGAGTCTTACCCTTTGGCCTATGCAATGCCCCTGCCACATTTCAAAGGGCTATCCTCAACATCTTTTCAAATTTAATAAATGAAGGGCTCAAAGTATACATGGATGATTTCACACCATACGGAGATGATTTCAACCCAGCACTAGACACATTAGAAAAGGTGTTGCAATGATGTATCGCCACCAGGCTCTGCTTGAGCCATGAAAAGTGTTATATGATGATGACCGAAGGACTCATCCTAGGTCATTATATCTCAGTAGCTGGAATACAGGTAGATTCGGCTAAAATTCAAATAATTTTGTTAATACCTACTCCTACCACACAGACAGAGTTACGCAGTTTTCTTGGATTTTCTAGTTATTATAGGAGATTTATAGAACATTTTTCTCAAATAGCTGCACCTCTATATGCACTAACAGGGAATGTTGATTTTGTTTGGACAGATAAATGTGACCGTACTTTTGAGGATTTGAAAAATCTTGTGTCAACAACCCCAGTGCTTAGAGGGCCAAATTGGGACCTGCCATTTCAAATTTCATCAGATGCTTCAGACACAACTATTAGAGCAGTCCTTGGGCAGGAAGAAGAAAAAAAACCATATGCAATCTATTACATTAGCAAGAATTTGTGTCATGCTGAGCTAAACTATACTGTTATTGAAAAATAATTTTTAGTTGTAATACATGCTGTGAATAAATTTAGGCATTATATCACTGGATATCTTGTTGTTTTATACACAGATCACTCTGCCATAAAATATTTAGCAAATAAACCAATTACAAATGGTAGAGTACCAAGATGGTTGATTTTATTGGAGGAATTCAACATTACAATAAAAGATCAACCTAGGAAAGAGAATCCTGTAGCTGATTTTCTCTCACGAATGCCGAAGCCAGTGGATGTAGCAACAATAGAAGATCAATTTCCAGATGAACATTTATTTGTTGTTACTGTCAAAACACCTTGGTATGATGATGTTGTAAATTATTTAGCAGTAGGAAAATTACCAAAGCATCTGACCCCCAATGAACGAAAATAGGTTGTGCAGCATAGTACTCGATTTTCTTGGATTGGGGGCCACCTATTTCATATAGGGGTAGATATGCACATCAGAAGATGCATCCGTGAATATGAAATATTTGACATTCTGAAAGCCTGTCATGATGGATCGTGTGGCAGACATTTCGCAGATCCAAGAACTGGTCACAAAGTTATGCAAACAGGGTATTACTAGCCCACAATATTCAAAGACGCAAAGAAATTTGTTCAAGCCTGTGACAGTTGCCAAAGAGAAGGATGCCCTGGACAGTCCGATGAAATGCCTTTGAACCCACAGCTAGTCATCGAACCATTTGAGCATTGGGCGCTCGATTTTGTTGGTCCGATCAACCCATCATCAAACCAGAAAACATATCTTTTGGTAGCAACAGAATATGTGACCAATTGGGTTGATGCAGAGGCACTTCCAAGAGCTACAGAGGATTCCGTCATTCATTTCCTGTTCCAGATATTTGTGCGATATGGCCTCCTAAGAGACATAATCACGGACGAAGGACCACAGTTTGTTGGTAATAAAATTGCTGCAACATTAAAAAACTATCATATTTAGCACAATATTACCACTCCATACCACCCATAGGCAAATGGCCATGTAGAGAGCATGAATAAAGTAATAGAAGCAATATTAACAAAAACCATTGTGTCACATAGACACGATTGGGCTACAAGATTGTGGAAGCCTTGTGGGAATACCGAACAACATGGAGAAACACCACTGGTTATTCACCATATCAGCTAG
The DNA here is from genome assembly GCA_000404065.3 of Pinus taeda. Taxonomy (NCBI): domain Eukaryota; kingdom Viridiplantae; phylum Streptophyta; class Pinopsida; order Pinales; family Pinaceae; genus Pinus; species Pinus taeda. The sequence goes on along the minus strand of APFE031323253.1, from coordinate 191,348 downwards.
TATTCAGAAAGGAACCCATCTTTCTAATAGAGTTCGAAATACAAACATTGAGAACACCACAAGAAGTTGGTCTAGATTTAAGTGAGGCCCATATTAATAGACTACAAGAAATCAACGAGCTAGATGAAATCAGGCTCTCGACTCTTCAACATACTGCATTAATCCAACAACAGAGAGAAAAATGGCACAATGCCCTCATCAAAAGGAAAGTCTTCCACGAAGGGGATTGGGCACTCCTATACAATTCCAAGTTTCAGGATTTTCCGGGGAAACTTCAAACTCGCTAGCTGGGACCGTATGAAATCCAAAAAGTGCTTGATAATGGTACCTTTACTTTAACTACCATTGACGGATCCGGACATACCTTTAAAGCAAATGGCCACCAATTTCAACTGTACCACAAACCGCTTACTCGGGAATCCTTTTACCAGCAACTCCGGGAAGACTCTGACATGTAGATTCTGGCTGAGAAAGAGAACACTTCCTTGCCTTCGGTTCACTAAATAATTTGATCGCTTTTAATTTTTTTACATAAATTTTTCTATTCTGTTCGTGTAAATTACTTTTTGTACAAATTTCTGCATTTCTACAATTTTTCATTTTTGCTATTCCTTTTCGAAGGAACAACACTTTCATGTTTTGTTGTTCCTTTCCAAAGGAACAACATTTTCGCCATTTTTCTATTCCTTTCTGAAGGAACAATACTTTTGCATTTTGCTCTTCCCTTCCAAAGGAACAACATTTTTTCTATTTTTCTATTCCTTTTCAAAGGAACAACACAGTTGCATTTTGTTCCTTTCCGAAGGAACAACATTTTTGCCATTTTGCTGTTCCTTTCTGAAGGAACAACACTTTCACGTTTTGCTGTTCCTTTCTGAAGGAACAACACTTTTGCATTTTTGCTGTTCCTTTCTGAAGGAACACCACTTTTGTTTTTTGTTGTTCCTTTCCGAAGGAACAACACTCTCGTTTTTCTACTGTTCCTTTCGGAAGGAACAACACCTTTGTTTTCTGTTGTTCCTTTCCAAGGGAACAACACTTTTAGTTTTTTCCATTCCTTTCCAAAGGAACAACACTTTCGTTTTTGCTATTCCTTTCTGAAGGAACAACACTTTCATTTTTGTTGTTCCTTTCTGAAGGAACAGTGCTTTCATTTTTCTGCTATTCCTTTCCAAAGGAACAACACTTTCATTTTCTGTTGTTCCTTTCTGAAGGAACAACACTTTCGTTTTCTACTGTTCCTTTCTGAAGGAACAACACTTTCATTTTTTTCATTGTTCCTTTCCGAAAGAACAACATTTCCACATCTTTTGTTTGCACTTGCTTTATTTGTTGTTCCAATTAAGGAACCGCTGCTGTTTCTCTCAAGGAACAGAAGCTTCGAGCATGTTTTTTTCCTTTTGCTTACGGTTTTTGTGTGCAAATATTTTTTTGCTGTCCCTCTAAAGAAACAACAGTTGTTCCATCTAAAGAACAACACTTTTTGAGTGCATTTTTATTCTTTTTATGTGTATGCGTGTTTCACCATTTTAGAGGATTTTTGTGAGTGATGGTCATTTAAGGCACAACCATACATTTATGCAGGAATATAAAACTAGAGGATACTGAAATCAACAAATCAAAGAAAAATCGTCATCTTTTAAAGAAATTGCTTTGAATTGATAAGAGAAAAGAGGAATGGACACAACTATTTATATCACTTTGCTGTCATTATTTTCACTAATACCAATATGATTGATTATTTTTATCATGATGGTTCTTTCTAAATCCCCATAATTCTCTTTGATCATTATTATTGAATAAGAATAAGGGCACATTTTTCTCTATTGAGATGTTCAGACTTCTTCCACCATCCCTACTCTTAAGGAGTGTTGAGCCACCCTCTGTATATAAATAGGAAAAGTGCTATATAAAAGAAAAGAAGAAAAAGAAAAATGTATATCTATATGATTACTAACATGATTTGTCAGATGAAAGATAGGGGGTCTCATCAAGAGCCAACCTACCATGATCATAAGGAAGAAAGTGAAGTGGCATTCCCACTATGGCCACCACACCAGGGATATGATCTAAGAGGCACATCAGAAAAATAAAAAGTCCTTGGAACAGGAGGTCTCATCACGAGCCGACCTATCCACCTTTCACTCCTTCCTGGTGAATGGCATTATGATTCATCTGGTTACCAAGCCAGCACAATGGCCTCCATTCTGACATTGTACAACACTTTCCTAGGCATACACAAAGGATTATGGTTCCAAGGGTGAAAAAAGCAACTCTATCAAGGTTATGGAAACCTGTGGGCAAAAGAGCTCTATTGATGGTATTGAAGTCATATTTCTTTTACACCAATAGTCATTATAAAACCATTCTTCTTATATCTTTATAGTGATTTCAATTGAGATTATGTATATAACCCTTTCGAACCTTTGATACATGAAAATCATTTACAAATCAATCATGACGGTTAAAGTGGATAATGACTGCGTAAGAACTCTTCTTTACGTAAGCTATCCTATCCTCCATTTTTCACATCATATCACAACATTTCCATATTTATTAGCAATTCTATCATATGCTTCGATTTCGATAATCTGCTCATTTTTGTAAACATGTTATATATCTATATGCTATTCCTTTATTCCACTGTACGATTGCAGTTCAACATGCTGCTCCTTTATTTGATGACCGAGGATGACCTATCACATTACAGGGGGGCATGGGTGATCTCCATAATTCGCTGGCATACGTGTCGGCCCATTATTCGGAGGTATTATGAATTCACCAAAAGTTGGGAATAACAAGTCTAACGACATTTTGTTTCCCAATATGCATGGCTTGCTATTCCAATGCCATTTCCATGTTTTGCTCTGCAAAAATTAGCAATATGTTAAAAATTTGAACAACTTGTTGTTCCATCATCTTCTTTGTGTTTTCTTAACAGTGAGCTAAAAATTTGAACAACCTGTTGTTCCATCATCGTCTCTATTTTTTTACAGTGTGCTAAGCATGAATAAGATGGGAGGAAGATCAATTCGCAGTGAGCCATAGGTGTTAGTGGTCTCTGACGCCGCACGAGAAATCCTAGCAAGGGTAGGATGGATAGATTACCTTAACCATCTATAGCAATCTAACGAGATAGTGGGAATCGAGTTTCTGTAGAATTTGCAAGAAAATTATTCCATGGTGAGAGGGAGATAGATAACAGTCACAGATGACATAATTGCTGAAGTTTTGGGACTGCCAGCCATTGGACCTGTGTGGACTCTGAAAAAGGTGAGACTACGAGATGCCATAACCATCTTCCAGGACGAAGGGCAGAACCTTACTATTAAAGGGAAAGGAGTCCTTCCAACAACCCTATGAGAGCCTTGGGCAGAATTGGCAAGAATCATCCAAATCTACATCACTTGCGATGGTAGAAAAGACATGGTAAGACCACACCATCTCAAACTTTTAGCTGTGTTAAAGAAAAAATGCACTATGAATTTGCTTGCATTCTTAAACTTTTTATTACATGATGTTGCCCGAAGCATGAGAAAATCTCGCCATGTAGAGTTAGTGGTAATCCATCATGGTTTAATTCGATTGATAGTCAGTTACATTCTTGCCCAATAGTAGAGTAGTTGGGAAGAATTGATTTTCTCGATAGATGGGGGACTGGCTTTGCCAGCCCCAAAACGAAAACATATTGCTAGCACATCAAGCAGACCACTGAAACGAAGACAATCTATCAGATTGGCAAGGAGTAGAGGAATGCTGGGAAATTCCCAGGGAAACATTAGCCAACCTGTGGAAATACATGATTCGGAAGACGAACAACCCCCACAACTGGAAGGTGGGGAGAATGAAGAATAATTTGAGGAAAATGATGAAGAAGAACCAGAGGAGGAGACTGAGCAATCTAGTCAGGAAGAAGGGGAGGAAACAAAGCAACACAGTGAAAGTGCACTGCAAAACCCTCTGTAAGAAGATGAATTGGCCCAAATTTTGGCCAATATGGGTGAGTATGTCTAACCTCATAGCCCACTCAACCCCCATACCGAAGAAGGGTCGTAGGAGCACTCTGCTCATGATAAAAGTGCATCTGAGGAAATGTGTGATGAGGAGGAAGAAGAAGAGGATCACTCTGCTCATCATAAGAGTGTATCTGGGGAAAAGAGTGTGGAAGAGGAGGAAGAAGAACAATCTGTCCCTAGTCAGAATACACCCAAAGAATTGCATGATGAAGAAGATGGTGAAGAAGAAGCTGCCCAGGAGATAGCAGAACAAACCAGGGTTTCTACCCCTGAAAAACCTAATCAACAGAACACAGAGGAGGTGTTCCAAGAAGGAAACATGGAAATTGGCCAAGGCGAGGGTACAATGCTTGAACTACAAAACCCAGGCCTAAGAAAAGAAATGGTTTTTCCTTCTGAGAAAACAAATGAAATAAAAAATTGCGAAAGGAACAATAGAGATTGCTTAACATAATTAAGCAACTCTAACAGCAAATAAGAGTCTTAAAAATGGCGAAGAACTCAAGAGGAACCTATGGGGAAAAGCGTACAACCATCCAGGCAAAACCCCATAACAAAAATACCAAGAGGACTCAAGTCGAACCTGTTATTCAGAATTGCAAGGAACAGCATTTGGCTGTTGCAAATGTAGAAGCACAAACGGACAATGCATCGACCTGTGATAAGGAAGTCCAGACAAAGGCACTGTCCTCTAGTGAGAAGGAAACTCAGACCATAAATACTAGATGTCGCAATAAGGAGATCCAAGTAGATCTCTGGCCCAAAACTGTCATGATGGATAATGACCCGAGGATAGTAACTTTGCGAAAAGATTTGGCACAAGCCCAACAAACAATAGAGAAACTCATAGAGGAAACTGTTCCTCAAGAAAAATATTAGAAGTTACAGCAGCAGCTAAAGAACATCAATGCATCAGAAAGGCAGGGCTTTGATGGATGGAGAAAGGTAGAGGAAAGAGTCAAAAAGGTAACCCATAGACTAGACATAGTTATAAATCAAATGGATACCTTAGGTTCTATGTATATTGATGTTCTAGTGTGTAGGGCACTACCAGAAACTATGCTTTGCTTTTGATGGAAAGATATTTACAATTGAAAATTAAGGTTGTCAAGGTAGGAGTGCCTATAGAGATAAAAACCATTGATGAATTCATAAACTGTTGTAAGCATTACGGGGTGAAAGTTCAACGATTGTTATGCGAATTTTATCTGCACAATCCTGTGTTAGGTGGAGAAACAAAACAGAACCCTAGCCCTTTTGTGAGTGATGTCCAACTTCAGACATTCATTTATTTTGGTGTTAATCAGATAAAGTGGCTTAAAGCCTACAATGTCTTCCAAAGATAGGAGAATGGATGAGATCTATGGGTGAGGGGTGAACCTAGAGACCCATTGCAATTATGGAATAAACATAGGAGCCAAATGAGAACTCAGGGTGTGATCCAGACATTGGGACCTATTCACACAATAATCATCCGGTAAGGGGTAGAATACTTCTTAACCATCGAAGACCTTGCCATGGTAGCAGCCAAATTCCGATACCAGACTTCTAATCAGAATATCCAAAATAGAGAACCATTCAATTATGAAAATTTTAAGCTAGTTGTTGACTGCTTGGTTATCTATGGTGACATCATCTTGAGAGAAGGCCTGTCTTGGTTAGGTTGTAGGTTCCGAAATCTTGTCATTTGGTATCCTGCACCAGGGTATAGAGCCTTATATGAATTTCCCGAAGGTCAGATAGGGCATATTTTCGAAATCTTAGCTAGGAATCATGGTTGTAGACCACCAACTAAGAACACTTCTCCAGCCTATTCCCTAACTGCCTTGCATGTCAATTACAATGTTTTCATGAGGGCATGAAAAAGGGTAAGCACGGGGGTGTGTTGAGCATTAGAAAAGGTATGTAATTGCCACTTATTTAGTTATAATTTCCTTTAATTCATAACTTCTTTACATTATGAAATGGGCATATGATGAAGGATTATGATAAATTTTAAAATATTTGTAAGTAACGTAAACTAACTAATAATTACCTTTTTCTATACAGAAAATGAAGAAAATGGAAAATTTCCATTTCAAAGGAAAAGACAAGGCAAAACCAACTATTTTCCCTTTGACAGGGAACCACATCCAGAAAAGGCAATCCAGATTGAAGCGCATGAGCTAGGAAAAGGAAGAAGAAATACGAATTCAGCACAAGAGGATGAAGAGATGACTGAAGGATAACAATATGGCGAATCCCTCAAGATCCTTTGATCCTGAGGGATCACTACCTTAAGAATATCTGTATCTTTGGGTTTTCCACCTGGCCGCTATAAAAAGGGACAACGCTTCTAGCCCAGGGGGTGGATTATTGTTGTTTTATAGAATTTTCTATTGCAAACTAAACTTTGATCATCGACTCTCTTTAAAGAGTGATTACTGTAACTCTGTTTTCATGATTAATACATAAACTTTGTCGCTGTTCCATCTTTGATTTTGGAGTAACTGCAGTAGTGCGTCCCTGGAGGCTAAGGGCTTGGCCCTAGTGGATCACTTGCTTCCTGTACCATTATTTTCTAATTCCAAGTCATGTGTGGTTTGATTTCTTTTACTTTCTTCATTCATTAATCTGTTGTTCCTTATCATTTTGTTTACTGGCTCTGTTATATTTAATTCATATTTGAATAGTAAGGTTATCTTCTGCAACTAAAATGTTATGCTGTTCATTCTGAAATCATATCGCATTACTGTTCCCTTACAGATTGGCATTACTGTGTAACATTGCTGTTCCTTTACAAATTAACACTATTGTTCGTTTACAGAGTAACAATCTTGTGCATTTACAGATCGGTATTATTGTTTATTTAGCTACAGTTTACCTCTAAGTGTGATTGTTGTTCATTTGGATTGCCGTTCCATTGCAACTGCAATTGCTGTTTCTTTATCATCGTGGTTAATATTTATTATGCTAAAGCTTAGATTATTGATTCCATCATTATAGATTCGTTGTGTGTTAACATTTGATTTGGTTCACTATGCATTTACACTTGATTCAGTTTGCTGTTCAATATTTCGTAAGACTTACTTTAGTTTGTTGTTCCATTCTTTGTTTGTTGTTCAAATCATTTCCTAGTTAAAGATTGCTGCTTAATTCCTTTAGATTACGATTGCTGCTTAATTCATTTATGTAAGTTAAAGCTTTTCTGTTCAATCTTTTCAAATAGATTAGTTGTTGTTCCCTTTTCTGTTAATTGAATTATTATTTCAAGTAATTTCTTTGGTGTGAACAGAACGGTCTTCGACTATAGTGAGCATTGACTATTATTGTCTAGTTCCCAGAGATCTTCTCTTTGATTTCTTTTCATTTGCATCAGTTTACAAAGGGAAGAGTTATCATTACTGCACCCTTGACTAATGAGTGATGTAGTTTCTTAAATGAATGATTTAGTTACAAAGCATTTCAATTTCTTGCCATTACATTTAGAGTTTGTTTCTAGCATTTATTTACTTTTGTAAAAGCACTATAGTACTAGCATTACTCTTGACAACTGACTGCCTCAGACTGGGTACACTCTTGAGATAACAAATCTTACCTGGATTGATAATTAATGTAGGGTAAATAGAAGTGAAAAAGACCTTTTTTACTACTCGAAA
>APFE031323253.1:153324-172398 GCA_000404065.3 Pinus taeda | reverse complement strand
AAACCATAGAGTTAGCCATCTATTCAAATCATTAATCAAAATCAATAACCCTTTGAGAGAGCCCTCTTAGGCTAAGGAGGCTAAGCCTTAGTCAAAAGTCTGGTTTGAAATAGTTATTTGAAATTAACCTGGCCTGCAGCCTTCCAGTGCTTGATTTTGAGATAACAATGTGTGTTATGATGCCCTATAAAAATTCCATCAATGAGTAATAAGTAGCGAAATTGTTTTTTGGGCGAGTCTCGGTGCACTTTGGGATACTAAGTAGTGTCGTTTCAGACAAGCACACAAAGTTTCTCAATGCATTTTGGACTACGTTTTGGGAGAAGATGGACATGAAGTTGAAAAGGTATACAATATTCCATCCGTAGACAAATGGACAAATAGAAGTATTCAACAAGACTTTGGTGCAAATTTTGAGTGGGTACAATAAAAGACATCCAAATACATGGAACAAAAATTTGGTATATATACAACACACTAATAATAGAGCAGACCACACTTCTACTAGTAAGTCCCCATTTGATACTTTTTTTGGATATTTACCACCTTCATCATTGGACATTTTATATGGAAAGCATGGAGGAGTGAAGGAGGATATTACAATGAATGCCTTAAGGGTAGAAAAAATTATTGATAATATCCAAGCAAATCCATACACAAGTACATGAGATAGTGCATAAGTCACAGGAAAAATATGAGGCTAGGAATGATTAACACAGAACAAAGAATTCATTCAAGGTGGGAGACAAAGTATGGTTATAGTTGAACAAGGAGAGGCTATAGGGTTTTGGTAATAAAATCAAGGCTCTGCAATATGGCCCCTTTGAGATACTAGAAAACTAGGGAGATAATTCCTATATACTCACTTTATCCCCATACATGCACATTTACTCAATGATGAACGTAAAGAAACTAAAACTCTATGAACCTTCCATGATAGATGAGGAACAGGAATAGGCCCTACCTTCTGTATAGGATTTGGCACTAGATGCTTAGGAAAACTTGAAAAGGATACAATTTTGCAATAGAGGTCCAAAACTCATTAAGGGAATTTTGAGGTCTAAAATGGGCCTCCACGAAAAATGTACAACCAATATAAAATTTATAAGAACCAATAGGATTCAAGATAATCATATCAACCATGGAGGATGATTCACCATTTTTGGTGTAAAAAAGTAAAAGGATTAAAAAATAATAAAATAATAAAACTACTTTTTCAACTCGTATTTTCAATTTATCTCCCTAAGGTTTTACTCAAATTTCAAGCAGGATGAATCATTGGATTCTAAATTTAATTCCTCATTTAAGGAGCACCCATGTTGCATAATTTTGATGGACCCTGCTATACAAAAAATGAGAAATACATGAAAAAATGTGATTGCAATCACGTCTTTCATGCATTTTTCATTTTTCATGTAGCAGGGTCCATCGAAAGTATGCAACATGGGTACTCCTTGGATTAGGAGTCAAATTTTTCATTGAATAAGTGTGTCAGCTCGAAATTTGAGTAAACCCATAGGGAGATAAGTTGAAAATATGAGTTGAATTTTTTTTTTCTTTTTTTTTTTTCCCTCTAAAATTTGATGATGTAATCTAATATTATTTTATTATTTCCACTATTATTTTATAATTTCCTTAGGAGACCCATTTTAGACCTCAAAAATTCCCTAATTAAAATACAAGGGAAGCATGACCTTTGGCATATTGGGTTGAAAGGACAATTTGTGTCCAAGGCTAAATGGTACACTCTAATAAAGGTGGAGGAAAATTTTCCTTGCCTCATTTAGTAGAATATTTTGGGGACCAAAAGCCTCCGAAAAGGGAGAGGTTTTATCTAGATTAGATCAATAAATTATTTGTCATCCAACTCAATGCTTTTAGAGGGGAAAAAGTGGAGGCATTAGCTCACAATACCATTTTAATTGGGGGGACCCAGTTTGGAAAATTGGTGTCTGCAACCTTCCATAAGTATTTTGATGCATTAAACATTTTTTTTTGGGCGTAATACTTTGATGCTTAAGTTTTGCACATTTTTATGCTATTCTAAACATAGAAACCTTTCCAATGACATAGGAATCACCCCAATCAGAGTTTGTATGCAAAATCATTTCGACTTGTATGTTGACCTTCATGTTTTGACCACCATAATTCAATAAGATGCCATTTCATCCCCCATTATTCGTGGAAAATGGGCTCGCCATGTGGTCATGATGAAGAATACTCTATAAGAGTTAATATTTTAAATATAGTTAAGAATTGAAAGGGTCCAACCTAACCACTAATAGGCTATCAGGTTGTGTTATAAACGGGTCACTAGGAGGAAAAGGGGTTCCATTCTATTCATGATAATTTTTTCCATAGAGGAGAAAAGGAGTCAAAGAATGGATAAGGAGGAAAAAATAAATAGGATTAGTGCACTATAGTATCCAATGGGCCATAAGCCTCACTTCTTATTTTTTGCATCCATTTTCCATTCCAGAAAGAGAGAAAAGTGGCCTCACCTTCCAGCTAGGTTTTCTCCCAAAAGGGTTTCATGGGTTATATCTTGTTTTAATTTGTGGTTTGTGAGTTTTATTTTGTTGCTCTCTATGATCTGCATAATTATAACTTGCATGCATACATAATAAACACTAATTTATAGATCTACAATTCTTAGGAGAAATAAACCCTCATAGTGTAGATTTAAGATTTTGAAGCATAATTTTATCAGATATGTTGCAATGAAATGTTTGGTGGAATATCCATGATAGTTTATGGATTAGATATGGCCTTAAATCCCAAAATTTAAAAAATGCTTGTGAACCATCCCCAAACATCCAACAAATCATTCCCTAAATTCTTGAAGCTCCTACTAAACACCTAAGCCTATTTCAGAGGTCTAAAACCAACTTTAATAGGGAAAAAACTGACCCACAAACTTCTGAAGGTTCAGAAATATTTTACAGCCTAAGAAGGTATGTGAGTCATGTCATGGATCACTAGGATTGATTAAATTGATGTATGTATCATGTGCTAAACATTAACAAATCTCGATTTGTAAATTACATTCTTAAAATAATGTAATTCTACTACAAAGGTGGGTATATTAATATCAACATAGGCAAGATGATCTTCCTTTTTTATGGGCTAAGGTTGAATGTTCATAGATATAAACTTGATATTCAATTAATGAGCCATCATTCAATCCCATTTACGTTTAACCATTGTTATTTTTGCATCATTTGCAATATCCCTTTTTTAATCCTCAACTTTTATAAATATAATTAAAGGATAATAATGTTGGAGGGACAACATGGATGTCATGCGGAAACTGTTAGATATAAATATTCTATTTTATTAAATTATAATTTTCTAATGGTGAAGAAGAAGGACTAGCCTATATATATCCCAATTTCTAAAAGGAAAGTTGGCTTAAGGAAGTCAATAAGGGAGGTTGGGAAGTTTCCTACCTTCCCTTAATTTAATGTTTTTGATCCTTTTCGATTTACTTAAACCGCCCAACTGCTAAGAAATTTTGAGATATATTGGGGAGTAGGTACCACACTACCCAAGCATGGGCGATGTATCATGTGGTAGTCTTACTTAACTTCACAACTTAAGGAGAGACCTCAAAGCTCTCATGCGATGAGACAACATTAGGGAAAAGGGAGAATTTTCGTTGTGAGAAACGAAAGGGTAATGCATATGTGATGTTGAAACCATCACATGTTACAAAGTGTTTTTTCTTTGTGAGCCATTGTGTGAAAGTTCTTGTATCATGTGTTTGTAAGTTGGATGATAGAGTCCTTGCTCAAATTGCGTTTGTTGAGGAAACTAGTGAGGGGTCCCTCAAACTAATCCAGGTAGGATAATGAGAACTTGACCATTTGGTATCTTTGTGCATGTGAAACACTGAAGTGAAGGAGTATTTCCAAGTGATTATAGGAAGTGGTGAAGGTGTATCCTTCTATGTTGTGCATACCTTCAGAGGCCATATGTTGTTGTGTGATTAGACCAAACTTAGTGCTTGAGAGGTAGCATCTTTATTTCATGTAAGTGAAGCAGAATTTCCTTCATGCTTTAGACCCTAAATTGATCTTTGGTTTAAATTTCCCTAAGTGAAAAATCCTTCAGACGTTGGATCTCATTCAGGGGTGGTAAACTGCAAGAAATTTGTAATGTAGTTTTCCCAATGGTTGGGTTAAGAGTGGTTTCCCCTTATTCAATTTCCAATATATTTCAAATGGAACAAGTAAGTTTATACGTTCCTTGTAAATGTCATGTAATTTCTATTCAATACTTCATGTTTATATACTATGTTGGATTTATTGTGTATGTATGCATTAGTAGGATGAAATTTGCTTTATAGTCATATTGAATGTTATGTTGAAATGAGCATGAATAGAGAGCCAAGATATATCATAGCTCACATGGATGTCACTCTGCATTTCTGTGTTAGATATGAATTTTATATATGATGTAAGCCTTTCTCTTATATTAATTGTGAACTTTGTGTGTTTCTCGATCATAAATGGAAAGGTTACACTTGGTTGTAATGATTATATATAAAAATACATACACTTCATGCTCATGAAATTTTCTATGCTAAATCAGTATGTATACTATAACTATGAATTAAGACTTGTATGTTAGTATGAGCCTAAGGCTTCATACACCACTGGAGGTAAGCCAACATGTGGCGTATCTATTATATAAGAGGTCATTATGAGTAATTATAGAAGCTTATGAGATTAAAGGTAGAAAATTGTTTTTTCCGTTGGAGGAGGATGAAGATCTTGGAAGAACTTGGGAAAAAATTTAGGGTTTTTTGAAATTTGTAGTTTCAGGGCCTTTTCCTTAGCCCTTGGTCATATGGATCAACATGAGCTATGACCAAGAGATGGTCAAAAGGGGGTGATGGGCCTCCAAATAAGATACAAATTAAGCCCCATCTAACCTTTCTTAGACACATAAAGGCTATATTAAATCTCTCCTTCTGCACTTAATAATGTTTTCTTAGCTTTAATAAGCTATTAGGAACAGGTATGGATTTAGAAAACGATGGAGGCATCAGCTAGGTTAGCAGGCGATCATGGCTAGCAAGTGTGTGGATGTAGCAGAAGGATGTAACTGTCTGTACCTGCAATGTACATGTCCCCATAATCGTACGCACAACCTTTTACCATTTACCATGGGTTGCTTCGGGGTTTTTTATTCTAATTTTTTACCTAATTGCCCGTTCTTGCTCGACGACCCTGTTGGTTGACCTCTAGCCTCCTTCTCTGGATTCTGTCGACTTGTTGCTCCTCCCTTTGGCAGTTACCGAGGCAATTGGCATTTACTTTACCTGGATAGTGATGGACCTAGAAATGGTAGATTATTCGGACGAAGAGATAGTGGAAGGAACTATCTGGGCGACCTCGAGACCTGCAAATTTGAGGTCTATCTCTTTTGGCAAAGACCTGCATGAGACCATCTTAGGACTCCCCACACTCTCTGGACCACCGAACCACCAGATTATCTTGCTAGATGACCCTCGTACATGGTTGTCACTCTCATCTCCCTCGACGTCCCCGGGGTCCCTAGGGTTTGCTACGGTTGCCTTAACCCTAACCCTCCATCCTTGGCCCCTGGTCATTATTCGCATCTCAGTTTTTCTATAAACCCTCCCTCCCCCCATGCTCCTCTGACATCCTTGAATCCTCTGACCCTGTCATGCTCTTCCCCCCTCCCCTCCTGGTAGTTTCATTGGCATCCCCCCCCTTAGTGGAAAGTCTCCCTGCAGCTTCATCCCCCCCGGTGAATCCCCCTGTCCTGGAGCATTCCTTATGAGGTTGTGGGAATTTTGAAGTTGAGCATAGGACTGCCAATAAGACACGGTGTTTTAGAACAAAGGAGGTGGACATTTTCCTCAGATTGGAGGAAGACATTCGGCTGGGAGAGACCATGGATTTTGATGATAGTGTACTTGTTGATAGAATTAGGGGCCGCAGCAACACAGTGGCTTGTTTGAAATCTTGGGTTTCGAGCTCTGGGGGAACCACCTAGCAGACCTGCCCACTATGCAAACATTCGTAAAAGGTTGGTTTGCTCTCAGATTCTCCAAGCCTGACATTACGAATTAGGTACTTTCATCGTATTGGCATTTTGAACATGCCCCAGTCTTGTTGAAATGATGATCCCCTCTTTTCGACCCGGTTACGAAGCAACTTGGAGTTGGGTTGATCTGGGTAAGACTACTAGGCCTCCCTTTACATTTTGGGTCGAAGGACATATTCAGGAGAATTGGGAATTCCATTGGTTCTTATATGGAATCAGACAAGTCATATCTGTCCCCTGGTAAGATGGCATTCGCCAGGATCCTAGTTCACATGGATACTCGGGGAGGTCTGCAAGAATACATAATGATTCAATGGAGGTCCTTCACTCGAAAGAAACCTCTGGACTATGAGGTCATTCCATATAGATGTCGATGCTGCAACAAAGTGGGACACGTGTACAAAGATTGCCCTCTAGTCAATAAGCGAGTACAACAGCCAGTGGAAATCATTCAGGAAGCTCATTCTCCACAAGAGGAACCTTAATCTGCTATTGAAAGAGAATCTCTAAGCCCTCCAGATCTGATTGATGTGGACAAGGTACACGAGAAAGACCAAAGTAAGAAGCATGGGAAGGCTCCTCTTCAGCCATCCTCTCCGCCTCTAACCAGAGCATGCGCAGCTATAGAGGACACTCACACCACAAATATGTCTTCTCTCCCCGTCTCCTCTGATATTCCTTCCTATGTTACTTTTGTTATGCCTTCTCAGTCCAGGCAGTTTTGTTTGATTCATCCCCCGGTTACTCCCTTGAACGCCCCCCTTCCGCCCCCTCGGCCTTCTCATTTAGCCCCTATGGTCCAGCATTGCACCATAGCACCTCCCGCTGCAGATTTCTCCTTCCCTTAGCCTTCTCTCTCAGAGGCATCCCTTTCCCCTCTCCTCGACTTTGATAACCCTGAACCCCATTACCCCCTCTGCTCCTGGATGCGATCTCAAGGGTTAGACACTATAGCCTTTGAGGTCATTGCTTCCCCTCCCCCTCCCAAATCCAGAGGGTGACCCTCCCACCTCTCTAAAGGCAAGCATCAAGCTGGGGAGGAGGTTGCCTCTGGTAAGCAGAAGACTTTAAACTGGGCCCTTAAAGCAGATCAAGTCCCTCTCCCCCACCCCATGAAGCTCCTCTCTTTAATTTTCGTGGGGTGGCTAGCCCGGATAAAAAAATAGCCCTTAAGAACTTATTTTCCTTTAAGCAGGTTGACATTATTTTTCTCCAAGAAACCCTTGGCTCTACTACTAGTGTATCCTCCCTTCTTGCTTCATGGCTCCCAGGCTGGTCTTTTCACTCTCTCGATGCCTCGGGTAGATTAGGGGGATTAACCCTAGGCATATGTAACAGATCAATTAAAACTCTGAGTGTATGGGGCGACTAGGGCTATCTGGACGTAGGCATATATTATCCAAACCTAGAATCAGATTTCAGGATTCTCAACATGTATGGGCCTTGCCAGGACATGATGGCTTTTCGGAGACCCCTCCTCAACTCGTCCCTCCTACACCAAGATAATATTATCATAGGGGGAGATCTCAATTTTTCTCTGGGACACTCAAAATCTTGGGGCAATCACGCATAGGTGGATGTTATGATGAGCCTCTTTAAGAACCTCTTGTAATCCCATAATTTCATCGATGTCCCTTCAGCAAAAAAGCAGCCCACCTAAAGGAATAACAGAGTGGGGGAAGTAATTTTGGCCAGAAGACTTGATTGCTTCCTCCCTAAAGAAGCCCTAATCAATGGAGGACTCTGTATTAGACAATGGGTAAGCTCGGGCAGGCTGTTGGACCACCGACCTATATACCCAGAGCTGCAGGATGTCATTAGCAACCCAAAGGCCCCTCACAAGTTCAATTCTACCTGGCTGCAAGATTTGGAATATATCAAGCTTGTGACGGATTTCTGGAAGGCACACCCTCCAGGTTTATCAAGAGACATAACTCAAAATTTCCTCCACAATATGAAGGAACTAAAGATATTATCCAAGTCTTGGGCTCATAGGAAAAAGGAGGCGGATGAACTAACCCTCCGGGAGGCGGAGAAGGCCATCTCTTTGTTTGAGGAGGACTCAGGAGGAGTCTTGAGGACCTAAGAACAAAAAGATTCATATAATGCTTCGCTTCAAAAGAGAACCCAAGTTCTGAAAAACAGAGAAGTGAATTGGCGACTCCGAAGCAGGGCTATCTGGCTAAAGGAGGGGGACGATAATACTAAATTCTTCCATAAACATGCGAATGGTAGGAAGGCCATAAACACTATCTAGGAGCTTAAGGATTTGGAGGGGAGGTATGTTCAATCCTTCAGAGAGTTTGCTGCCCTAGCATGCTCACACTTTCAAAATATTTATAAGTCACCGCCCTATGCCTCTTTGACCGAAGTGATGAGAATCGTGCAACTTTTCCCGAGGTTTGTTGAGCAGGAGATGGAATAGGAGTTAGAGAGAGAAGTATCTATGAGAGAGCTGGAAGATACTTTAAAAATGTTAAAGAAAGAAAAGAGCCCAGGGCTGGATGGCTGGACTGTATAATTCTAGGTGGCATTTTCTGAGGTGTGGGGGCCGGACCTCCTGCAAATCATCGAGGAAAGCAGAAAGAGAGGGAGGATTCCTCGCAGCCTAAAAGAAACTTTCATCGCCATCATTCCTAAATTTGAAAAGCCCTACTCCTTTGATAGCCTTAGAACCATTTCGCTCTGCAATTGCATTTACAAAATTATTTCCAAAATCATAGCAAATCGCTTAAATCCAGTCCTCTCTCTCCACATCTCCCAAGAGCAATTTGCCTTCCTACATGATAGACAAATTCATGAGGCTATAGGTACTGCCTAGGAACTCCTCCATTATGTCCAGTTCCAGAAAATGAAAGACATGATCCTGAAGATTTACTTCTCTAAGGCCTTTGATAGAGTCAATTGTCTCTACCTTCGCCTGTTTCTCACTCACATTGACTTCCCTTTTTCTTTTATCAAATTGATCATGAGATGCATAACCAATGTTCCCTACTGTGTGTTAATAAATAGCTCGGCCTCCTCTCTGTTTCATGCAAAAAGGGGACTTAGACAAAGATGCCCCCTATCTCCTCTCTTGTTTCTCCTAGTCATGGAGGGCCTCAACAGATTTATTCATGAAGAACATAGAAATGGGTGCCTAAAGGGAATCAAACTTACTGATTCCTTATTTTTGACTCATTTTTTTTTTGTGGATGACATCCTCATTTTTCTCGATGGTAGTTTGGGAGACCTCACAGCTCTCCACCAAGTCATGGGGGTC
Organism: Pinus taeda; assembly: GCA_000404065.3. Taxonomy (NCBI): domain Eukaryota; kingdom Viridiplantae; phylum Streptophyta; class Pinopsida; order Pinales; family Pinaceae; genus Pinus; species Pinus taeda. Next base: position 163,058 of record APFE031323253.1, on the reverse strand, counting down.
TTTCAAAAGGCCACCGGAATGGTTTTAAATGAATCAAAATCAAATTTGTCTACGATCGGATGTGCCCAAAATGAACTACTATTTGCGCTCAGGAGATTCCCCTTTGTCACCATCCCCTTCGAAGAAGGCTTGAGATATCTGGGGTACCATCTGAAGGCATTTGGATACAAAATTGCAGACTACATATGGGTTATCACAAAGGTGGAAAAGCGTCTGAATATCTGGTATCATAAATACCTCTCCAGAGCTGGCAGACTAATTTTGATCAAAGCGGTATTAGAAAAAACCCCTGTCTACTAGATGACCCTAGCCTGGATTCCTAGAGGTATCTTGGACAAGCTACAGAAAATATGTTGCATATTTTTGTGGAAGGGGAACCAGATAGGAAGAATCTTTGCCTCGACAAGATGGGAGACATTGGCGATGCCTAAACGTTGGGGGGGTTGGGGGATCAAAAGACTGGACTTTTTCTCAAAAGCGCTAGCAACAAAATTGGGCTGGTAGCTCCTCAACAGTGACTGCCTTTGGACGGAGGTTGTCACTTCAAAATATATAACCCCCTCAAACCCTCTGGATTGGATTCGTCAAGATCATCAAACCAATGGAAAGATCTCCAACATCTGGAAAGCAGTATTAAAAGCCAAAGACTCGATAAAGAATGGTTTGACTTGGAGAATTCGATCAGGCTCCCAAGTGCACCTAGGAGTGGACCCATGGGTGGTATGTGGAAATGCTCACAAACTCCTTGAGGAACTGAGACTCCATCTAGCAGATAAGGGGACTTCACATCTCAGTCACATTGCAGACAATGAGCGTTACTCTTTAGCACAGCAAGCCTATAAATCGGGAGAAACCCTAAACATTCCCCTACAGTGGCAGCAAGCTTGGATTATTTTTATTAGAGTGCTTATGGAGGCTCACATCAGGATAACGAAAGGGGAAGATGAACTCATCTGGGCTTTTGCAAAACACGGTTACTATGCACCCAAGATCGGATATCTGGTTCTAATGGAACCCTTCAAGCCACTAGACTCTAAGATAAGATGGGACCTTCTTTGGAAACTCAAAGCTACCACCAGAACAAAGCTGCTCTTGTGGTCCATCTTGAATAGCAAGGTTCTTACAGGGGCAAATCTCATGAAACGATCTTTCACTGGACCGTTCTGGTGCCACCTATGTAGAAGCAACAACGAGGATAGAGAACACCTCTTCCTGGAGTGCCCATCGACACAAGAACTTTGGAATGGTACCCTGACATCACTTTCCATTCGGACCAGATGGCATGGGATAGCAATCAAGGAGGCGTGGAATACATGCTGGAAGGACACTTCTAGGAAGGAAAGGAACCTACCTCTGTTAATTAGCTGGGAGCTATGGATAGCAAGGAATCACATTATTTTCATGCAGAAGCTTCCTCATTAGCCCTCCATTCATAATAGAATCATAGCATACTACCTCCTGATCCCCAAAGAGTCCCGAAAAAACCAGACAAGGAATGTTGAGACAGAGGTCATCAACAAATCCACCCCTTGGGATTTTTTTGATGGTTCAGCACAGGAGACGGGATATGGTGGTGGAGCGATCCTACAATTATCTGAAACCCATTCCTACAAAATTCAAATGGGTTTAGGCAGGTGAACCAACAATTATGCCAAGCTTGTTACTACAAAAAACATTATTCTTTTTTATTTACAAAAACATTGCACAAATCTGCAACTTTATGGTGACTCAAAATTGGTTATAAACTGGAACAACAAAAAATATACATTTTCTGCTTACACTTTGAGGCATATACTGGATGAGATTCATAGACTTGTCTCACTTTTTGACTCATTCATTTGTCATCACTTTTATAGGGAGTAGAAAACCTCTGTTGACTTCCTATCCAAAGAAGCAGCGATCAAGGATGACAACTCTTGGATGATTTGTGAAGATTTGGACGGGGTCATGTATCAGCTCTACCACAGGCTTTTTATAGATCCTGAAGCACTATGATAGTAGCACTGGAATGGAACAATTTTTATTCAGTTTTGATGATAATATTTTTTGACATATTGTAAATAGTTATCGGTTACTCTTTATCCCTACGAGAAGAGGGCAGACAATTTAAATTATAAGTGTTTTGAATTTTTCATGAACTCCCTGCGTGGAGGAATGCACAAATTTTTTCATCTTTTTTCTGGTTGGACAGGCAAAGCCATATCAAAGTAATGCTTATGCATATACAGAATGTAATTTTCATATTTATTCATGGAAATTACGACTTTTTACACGGGAAAAAAAAAATCTATTAGGAAGGTTCAGAGATAATTACATACTATGCATCTAATATTATTTATTTTTGTAGAATATTGTGAGAATATTGGGCAGATTATGAAGATTTGGAGAATGAGAGAATATAGGGCCTTATTCCCTACCAATAATTGAATGGAATATTATGAATTTATTGAATAGGTTTTGGAGCTCCATTTATTGATAAAATGTAGCGATGTGTTCCCCACCAAAAGAGGATCTTGAGCTTGGTTGGCTTACGAAGGATCTATCCTCCTTGGCATTCAAAATTAATCAAGGAACCAAATCCATAATTTTAGGGAATTGGAGGGAAACAGTTCCACTCTTCAAGGAGGTTTCCCCTTAAGTATTTTTGTATAAATAAAGGGGCCAAGTATCCCAATAACAGTTTGAATTAGTGGAGAATAGACTTTAATGAGTAGTAAGCTTCTTTACCTAGTATTTCGTTATGTATGAACTATTTTGACAGTGAATGAAAGAAATCTTATTTTTAGTTTGATCCATATTTAGAGGGTTGAGTCCTCTTAGGTTAGAACCCAACCCAAAGACTCTAGTATCTCTCTTTTGTGTATTTTACTGATGCATTTCCTTTCCTAGCGGTATTTCCTTTTTTATTATTATCAGAATTTGTTTATGAGAAAATTGCTTGTGTAGATATGTCAATCATTTCTCTTGTGGGGAATGTTGTTGGATATGTTGTGTTTACAAGACAAAAATATATAGTCACTTTCCTTTGCAGTAGTTAGACCTTATATTAGTCCTTTTTATTGCATCTTTGTTTTTTGCAAACTAGTGATTGGTTTGGTAGTTTTATTTGAGCACATGAAGTATAAACTCTAGTGGATGTAGGCCTGGTGTAGATTTCCAAATACGTTGTCTTTAAATGCAATAGATATATTTCCAATAAAATTCAACTCATCCTTTCTCTATCATTTCATTTTTTTGCATTTTACATTGTTGGCATGCTTTAGTTGTTTGGAGAAATAGATTAACTTGTTGTGGTGTGTAGATGCTACTGTTGATCTACAGGGTTGGAATTTTCATTCACCCTCCTCATCCCATCACTATATTCCTTTCTTCAACCTCAAATAATACCTCAAATAACATTTCACCGAGAGCACATTTCTAGGTTATTAAAGGCCACTGTGTGCATTGGTTTTTGTGCAAGATGGGCCCCTGAAGGGTACTAGGGTTGGAAAAGGTATCATACAACCTTAATTTACTCTCCACTACCTTTCCCTACCTTCATATATCCTTTTCCACCCACAAAATTCTCATGGATTCCATCTTGTAGCAAAATCGGCCAATCCTATAGCACTTTTCCCCGATCCTATAGTTCTATGAAAAAATCCTCCAAATGCATTCCAATTTTCCCCAAAATGGTCCTAACCACCCCTATGGACTCCATAATGATCATAAGACCATAAATATGAATAAAATGGATTTAGAGACCTAGTAGGAACTTTTATTTGTTTAATAAAGTAGATAGGTAGTCATTCCCATCAATCTTGTAGCAAAATGATAGTATTTTTCTATTATTTTTTTAGCACATGTTAACAAATATATTTTGAGTTAATTCCACTTGGATTGATTCCTAAAAAATTCTAGTTAATAAAAAAAATTACCCCATAGAATTTTCACTTGATCAAGTTAGGCATTTGGTAGGGTAACTAGCTCACTAGTTTTAGAATTATGGTTTTTAGAGTAGTAATTTTCTACTAATTGTTGGCACATGTTAACAACGTATTTTTGACTAATTCCATTTGGTTTGGAGTCCTAGGAAATACTACTTAATAAAGAAATTTACCTGATCTCATTTTCATTTGATTTTTTTGGTAATTTGGCAAGTTAACTCGAGAAACAACAATATTGTAACAATCCTATAATAGTTTGTTTTCAGTTATTCCTTGCCCAGATTCACTCCAAATTCATGTATAGGTATATTAATAGCTTATGAATGCACTGGGACCACTTTGGTTTAGATGAGGCTTGGTTAGGTCATCATTTACCTCTTACATTTCTTTATTCTTAAATTTTGATTTATGCAATTAGACTAGATTTTCTTTCCACAATTTACTTTATGCAAAGTGTGATTTCTTTCTTGCAAGAGTAATCTAGGAATTTCCTTTCCTGAAAAATAGAATAGATTTCCCTTAATGTCATTTCGTTTCCAGAAAGATAGATAATATTTTCCTATTTGTCATTATGATTTATATTTTTTCAAATAGAATGGATTTATTTTCTTCCATTTACTTTCCCGCAAAAGTATAATAGGTTTTCTTATGGTTATTTACCTTTTGCAACTTAGGATTTTAGGCTTACCTAGATCTTGGATAGTTTGAAGTTGTTCCATTTCCTTCTTTCACTTGCATCAAATGGTGTCAAACTAGGAAGATTAAGGTGTATGTTTCACATACAGTTCCGACCCCTCTTAAGTTTGCATGAACCCCAGGTTGATAATTTAAGTTAATAGCCTTAGGAATTGTATCATTCTTATCGCAATACTAGGGATCATTAGGGGGCTTATCGAGTACTAGGCCTAGAAATAATGAGGGAAATTCTCTTGATGGGAATTGCTGATGTGGTGTGACTCAAGTAGACAAACCAACCGTTGATGATAAACATTATGTTAACTGGAAAAGTCAATTGACAACATTAGGACCTTGAAGTATCAGAGTATTGGGAACCAATGAGGGTGATGTCATGATGACATCATGAAATATGATGTGGTGATGCCACATGTACAACAAGTGTCACTCGAATTCAACCTTTTTGGGCATACCAATTACACAAACATGAGTGACATGTGACACATGTCAATAGTTCCACATGGCATAGGACACACCAAAATTTTCCACATGTCATGCAGTGATTAGATGTTGGAGGATGATGTGGAAAGTTGAGCTCTCACACTAGCATATTGGCATATTGATATTTTTGTGTGGATTGGGCCTTGGAAAAATCCCTGATAACTCGATATTCTAATACACACATCAACAATACGACATGTCTATCACATCAACATCTGCGACATGTCAAATAATGACCGGGCATCAAAGAAATGAGGTGGCATGATGACATTGGCCACTTTCCTATCAAGATATCAGTGAATTACAAATATTTTTAGTTATAGAGAATTAACCAATAATCCAGTCTCTCATGTTGGGATACCGTTATATCTGCGATTAAGAGGAATTACGCCCATATTTTCATATTGTATCTTTACATAAAAATCCATATTAGCATATCGAAGGTTAGGTTAAAACGACCTATCCATATATCAAGATAACATAATGTTGGGGTAATTTAGAGAATAAATGGTAATGAAAAATCTTGATATGGCAGGAATCTGGTATGATGGCTAGGTAGTGGATGCTATGGGATAAAATGCGCGGTGTATGGAGAATGAAAACTACCCTTAAAGGCCCTTCCAGGGACCTTTGACAGACTATAAGATTATTTGCAGAAGCTACCAAGTTATACACATGTTCATCTAATAATCAAACATCAATTCACAAGGTATGGAAAGAGGATTACCTCAAGTCTCCTTCTAGATTTGTTTGGAGATCTCAATGCAGCCAAGAAGAACTCCTTCAAAGCCAACTCCAAGACAATTCCTTCACAAAGGAAAGGAAAACACAATCACATCATACAATATTAAAAAATAATATAAAAATGCACAATGAACATATATTTGTATATAGCTTAACTATTCATATAAACAAGTATCGAAATGAATAACTCAATGAACAATGTTACTGACACTAGGGAGTAGGGAACACAACTGCAGTTCTGTATTAATAATGAAAGAGTGATTATGACCAGCCGTTGTATCAGTATTCCCTTGCCCCTTCTTCTTCTTCTCTCTCTCTCTTCTAGCTCACTTCTTCATATTTGAGTAAATACTCAACAACTTATTAGGCTATCCTTTCACATGCTCTGACCCCTTTCACAATGGCCCTCTCACTGCTTATATAGCAATCGAGTTAGGGCTGCCAAGATCCTCATAGAGTTCATTAGGGAAAAAGTAATGAAACTACACTATTTTCCAGCTCTTTCCCATTTTCCTTCTTTTTCAGATTGGAATTTCCCCAAATAGTTTGATTTTTGGGAATTTCCCTACTTTTCTTGAGCAAATTTAGGGATAAATATCTGGATATTTTGTGAGCCGATTCATTGGCTTGACCCACTGACCATCCCTTAGTTTCACTAACGCTGCCCCTGGTCTAACAAATCGAGTTAGCAGGGTCACTAATGCACCCTTAGGCTTGCTAACAAGCTTTATAAAGTAGGTTTACATTGCGTAACTAGCATTAGTGTGAAGTCAAGGCCTGCAATTGTGGTCTTTGCTTCAGTCCTACTATCTTTCACCTCTTAGTTGATGAGGAGGTCATTTTGTTGTATAACAGATGCCCCCTAAAGTGTGAGATTAGAGGCAGAGATGATGGCCAAAATACTTTACTAAAACTGTAATTTTCTGTCAAAATTTTTGTATAGAGAGAGAAGCTTCGGGCGGCAAGGAAATCCTGATACAACACATATATATAAAACTGCTAAAGTCATGTCCTAAGTCAGGCATTCCCATGCTGATTAGCTATGTCAGACTAATTTTCTCCAAAAATATATAAAAATGCTGGCCATCGATAAGCACAAAGCAGATCCAGTGTCATAATAGAATCATCCTGAAACAACTGTCTCCCAAAAACAATATCCGCAGCTTGGGAGAGGAAACAAGGCTGAATGATGCAAGCCTCTACCCAAGGTCTTGATTTCCGCTTCACCGAACAACATAGATCGATACATGTGATAAAATGCGTTGATGTCAAACATGCATGGAATCATATGATTACCAGTCAATAGTGGAGACCGTTAACGGACGCGAGGAAGGCCATCGATAATGGTGATGGTCTCCAAGATGCATAGTACAAACTAGCGAGTGTGAAAAATTTATTTGTCGTCGAACACTAGTAGAATCGCTTAACCAGGAGTCAATAATGAAAACCCCTGATAAAACACAAGGTAACTTGCTACTAATGTCTGCAAGTACCAAGGCACTGAATGTGTTTCTGAGTTATCTTCCTAGATAGAGTGTCGAAGTCAATAGGAGGAAACCTGTCGAAAGGTAGGCAATGACGTGTCCTACATTAGTCGACACGAAACTGGACAAGAATGATTTTATTTTTTGAGGAATCTTTTGAGCCTTTGGGTCTAAACAACGGAGGGCATGATGAAAGGATATGTGTGATCGGTTGATGGAGGAAACAAATGGGTAACCCTTGAACAATAGAAGGCACGACAACGGTTTCTACCAGACAACACTAGATTCATGAACACTACAGAGTGTTAGGATAAGGAGATGCAATTACATCTGGGTATATAGGCTAAAACTCATAGGTTTGTAGGGTTCATATTGAGAGGCCATAAAAATGAAGGTTTATTCGAGGGAGTACCATGTTCAAGGGAACGATTGCTACCAAGCCACGCTTTCAGATACAGAATACAGTTGTATTGTCCACTTTCCCTGTCTGATTAATTTAATGTGTCTAGACGAGTAAACTCATCGATATTTTCATGCTTAAAGAGTCTGAAAAGGATCACAAAAAGAACGACTCTTTGCCCTATCTGATTAGTCTAATGAGTCCAGACAGGCAAACTCATTGATTTTTTCGTGTTTTTAAGAGTCTGAAAAGTATCGTAAAAAGAACGACTCTATATCTTGTCTATGTAATTTAAAGAGTCCAGACTAGACAAATCAGTGGTGTTTTCATGTTTAGAGAGTCAGAAAAGATCGTAAAGTGAGACTCCATGGTGGCCCCTTTATCATAGTTGTTAACCGGGTGCGACAAAAGGTTAATAGTATACTCGGATCAGTTAGTTTTTCGTTAGTTAATCTATTGAACTCGGATAAACAGAAACCTACTTTCAATAGATGTCGACCTCATTTTGTTACGAGTACTAGGCAACAAACTAAACTCATTTTTTCGTCGTGAATTTTTAATTAGTCATGCGACGACAAACTCAATACCTTCATCAAAATTTTTAATGAGTTCGATGAAGAAAACTCAAGGTATATTTTTTAGTTTAATGAGCGAGAAAACGAGGGAAAAATGGCTCATCCCTTCTGTTAGATACCTATACCAATAGGTTTCATATTTCATGATTGGAGATCAAAGGTCCAAATATGCTCTGCTTTGATGATGCAAAGATCACATATTTCCTCAGAAAGGACTAATGCCTGTCTCAGTTTCTACATGAACTTACTTTTGATGGATGGTCCAACAGTCTAATCTGGATCATGCCATGTTTTCAATTTACTTGTTGTAGAATAGAGAATGCAATCTGTCCAAACTGTTTAATCTTGGCAGATCAGTAGATAGGTAGAGAAACAAAGGTTCCCAACTGTCTAATCTGGGACCTTGGAAGGAATAAGGGTTGCATTAGATAGGAAATGAAAGAAAAAGCCAATGAAAAGAAAAGGCATTCAAAGGGTCTGCAAGTCTAAGTGCACCCTCCAAGAAGGAACAAAAAATGCTAGGAAATCTAGTGGGGTAGGTAGCTGGGGTTGCAGAAACAGTGTATCTTCCAAGGTCAAAGTTGCTGGAATATCTTCAGGGAGAAAAGCACTGGAGCATGACTAACTCCCCTGTTCCTCATTTGTAAAATACTCCTTACTAATTCCCCTCCCCAGGTAGCACAAGGCTTAAGAGTTTCAAATGTTTAACATTCTTATGGTTTGGAAAAGCCACATTTCTTGTGCAAAATTTTTCATTTTGAACTACTCCTCATTCATGTGTTTTCTCCATATTAACTACTAACTCTATTACTTAGCTCCCTATACCCCACTTCTCCTATTATTATAAACACCACAGTGTATAAACCCCAAAATGATTATAAATATCCTCCCCTGGTGCTATAGCCATAGGTTCTGATCAAAGGAATCAAGATGACACCTGGTCACTTTGATGAACCTCCCAGGTTTCCCCCTCTCATTCCACCTCATCTTGCTCATTAAACCCTCACTGTGCAAAGAAAATCCTATGGGAAACCCCTTTTTACCCATAACCCTTCTGCAAAAAATTGAAAAACCCCTTTTTTCCTTTCCCCGCACTAAAAACCCGCTGTCCTAAAGTTTAAAAAACAAATTTTGATTTAAATAGGCGCAGGCGGAAAACCCGACAAAACCCAAAACCCTATAGTTTTTACCCTCCCCGCGCTCATTTATTAAACCTATTTTTTAATTCCCGGCGGGTCCCCCACTGAATTAACCCACCGGCGCATCCCGATCACCGCCAGCCGTTGGATCTCCCGCCCCTCCATCCAACGGTGGGCGGTCGATCCGGCCACAGACATGCTCGAGCTTTGACGGCCGGGGGATTGGCGGTACCACTGCCGTACCCCCGCCACGCGTCAAACGCGGAAAGTGTTCGCTGCCCCCCCCCTCC